>JXCR01091672.1:30871-52988 GCA_002079205.1 Phalaenopsis hybrid cultivar | reverse complement strand
ATTATTTATATAATAATATATTACATATATTATTTATATAATAATATATTATATATATTTATATCTAAATTTTAATCATAACATCTCGTATGGTAAAGTGGTTGATACATTCTTTTGTATATATTTGGTCAATGTTCGAATTCCACACTTTACATTTATTTTTTTCAATTTAATTTTTAAGAGCCAATTTCGAGCCAAACACGAACACAAATATTTAAATCGAGCCGAACACGAACACACTGTTCACGAGCCAATTTTGAACTCGAGCTGATTTCGAACACAAGCTTTTTCGAACGAGTCGAATACAAGCCAAGCCTGAGCTCTCTCAAGCTCGACTCATTTACAACCCTAGTCACAAAGGTCGTAATTAGTTTTCATAAATGCATTCAGCCACATAGGTTGCACTTGAAAGCTATAATAATAGTAGTTGACCACAAATATTGTAATCTGTGGTTGTCACAGCAGCTGCCGAGCATAGAGGTCTTAATTAGAAACTGTGACAGTAGTAGTTGACGACAAAAGCTGTAGTTGGTGGCTGCAAGAACAGTAGGCTACAAAGTCTGTAGTTGGGAATTGCAATAATAGTAATTAGTCATAATGGCTATTATTGGTGGTTGTAATAATGACAGTTGGCTATAAAGACTGCAGTTAGAAGCTGTAATAGTAGCAGTTGGCCAAATAGATGATAGTTAGAAGATATAACATTAGTATTGAGCCACAAAGTTTGTTGTTGATAGCTTTAACGCTAGACCTCTTTTATAAGGGAGAACGAGGTTACAATTTTACACTGAATACTGCATTTATTTTATACATTATGAAGAAAAATACATCTGTTAGCAACAACCACTATATTCTGGCTAAGAAAGTAGTAAGCAGTGGTCGTTGGTGGCTAATGGGCGGTGGTCGACGGTGGTTGACAACTACGAAAGTTGTAAGTTTTCGTCAGGTCTTCAATACGAGTGTTATCCATTACAATCTTATTTGGGATATAAAGTTTGCAGGCAGGTATCGCTAAGGTCGACGGTGGGGGTGATGATGACTGGTGGCGATCGACGGTAGTCGATGGGTGTTGTTCCGACAGCTACAAAAATCAGAAGTTATCGTCAGTTCTTCAGTATAAGTGTTATTCATCACAACTGTATTTGGGATGCAACATTTGCAAGCAAGGGTCATTGGCGGTTGGAGGTCAACAATTAGAGCTGTCAAAATGGCTAGCTGTTCGTGAACAGTTTGTGTTCAACTCGCTAAGAAGTTTGTGTTCGATTTATTCACTAAACAAACGAGCTAAATACGAACTTTTTTTTGCTCTCAATATATAAATGAGCTGAACACGAATAAAGATTTGTTCATTAATGGTTGACTCTTTTTTCTCCAAATAATTAAATTATATGTATATATATATATATATAATTAATATTATTTTTAAATAATTTATTTGTTTACAAGGCTACAAAAATTTATAATCAATTAAAATTATTAATTAAAAAATAGAACAAAAATGTATTAAATTATATTTAACTATTTTTTAATATAAATAAAAAGATTTAAATCTTGTTCATACTCATAACATCCTACGACCGCGTGATTAGGGTTGTCAATACGACTTTTTGTTCGCGAACAACTCGTGTTTGGCTCGCTAGGCAAACGAGCCGAACACAAACATACTTTTTGTGTTCGAAATATAAACGAGCTGAACATGAGTGTTTTTTAACGAGCCGAACACGAACTGATCTTGAGCTTACTTGTGTTTGACTCGTTGAAACCCCTATCGACGACAACAAGCAATGATGACCGACGATGGTTGATAGTGGTCGATGGGTGGTGGTGGATGACTATGGAGGCCGAAAGTTGTTGTCGGGTCTTCGATACGGGTGTTATTCTCTACAATCGTGTTTTAGTCTTTTGGAAAATAACTTCCCAACCATCTTATCAGACAATTTATATTGATCCCCCTTGATTAAAAGAGGGGTTTTAACAGTTTGAACATCTTAATGACCTTAGAATTTAACAATCTTAGGCTCGTTGGATTGCTTTCGTTGAGACACTCGATTTGGCTAAAATATATCATTTGAAGTTCATTTGATCATTTAATTGACGACACGAAGCTTCCAAATATGCTTTAATGGTTTGATCTGAGTTTGATTTAACTTGGATTGACCCATCTTTGATATAATTGGGTTACAATCAGTATAATTATAAACTTGCTGAAATCGCGGCCTTGAATGATCTGGTATTTGAATTTGGAAGATTCCTCATAAAAATGCAGCGATATTCGTGCTTGCAAAAAATTTGTTTGATAATTCTTGTTGTCGGTACTCATATGCTTTATAAAATCATTTAAATCATTCGATTACCATGAAGGACATCGAACTATCAAAAGAAGAGTGGATTTTAAGAATACACATGATATTTAAAGCATTATTTAGGTATCGTCGCACCATGTTATTTTACTAATTTGATGTTTTTTTTTGTTGAACAATGAGACATCATATTGCTTTATTTATCATCAATCATGTGAAAACCTACTTTAATTATTTTTTATCACACATGCGTTTTGAGGAGATGGAGTCTGTAGCATCTGAAGGAGTAGATTGGTGCCCTCCGACGCCTTTGCATGGCATAGCTACGCTAGGCATAGTGAGTACGCCACAACCAAGCGTATCTATGTCTGTTGGATTGATACTTCAGGTTCTTCTTGAGCGTACAAAACAAATACGCCGCTTCACAATGTAACCATGCCTTGAGCTGTTAACTCTATTGTTTGGTTTGGATCCCTCGTTTCGAAGCGATGAGGGTAACTCATGCGTGTGGTTGTTCTTGACATAGACTTCTTCGTAAAGGGGGATTGTCGGGAGGGCGATTTCAAAGTGAGGGTTTTCTCTTGTAAAATTGGGAGGAATGTTTGGCGTGAAGAGTCTGTCATTGTAGAGAGTTGATCTGAGTGTGTAACTATGTATAATTCTAGTTCTTGATAGTAAAAATTTTTTATTGTGTAGCTCTGTGATTTTTTCTAGTTCTTGGGTGTTTCCACGTAAAACTCGACGTGCTTTTCTTGGATTATTTTGTTGTGCTTTTATTTGAAATTTTGTTATGGATATCTCGAATTAGTGTAATCTTTCGAGGTATGGTTTGATTTATAATTAATCGAAGCCTAAAGTTTTATTTCCATCCCAACAATTCATATAAGAGCGGGGTTTTTTTGAGTTGAGTGGGAGCAATGACTGACGAAGCAAGGTACAAAGTGGACTTCAGTGGGTCAGACTTCACGTTCTGGAGGATGTAAATGAAAGATTTGCTGTATTAGATAAAAGTTTTTCTACAAGGAATCAACAAGAAATCTGAATCGATGGCTATGGAAAAATGCGAAGTTTTGGATCGAACAACCCTAGGTTTGATACATTGTTCACTTTCTTTGCCTGTTGCGTTTAATATAGTGAATGAGAAAACTACTGTGAATTTCATGGCGACATTGAGAAGGATGTACGAAAACCATCTGTTTCTAATAAGGTTTTTTATTGAATATGTCATTCAATGTGAAGATGGAGAAAGACACTTCAGTGACAGAACATCTGAACAATTTTAACACTGTAATAAGTCAATTTTGTCCTGTGGAGATTAAATTTGATTATGTGATCAGAAAACTGCTAAGTTCACCTTCATTGTCAGACAGTGTGGATGAATTAGTCACAACGACGAGTAACTCTTCAGGGAAATTGAAGTTGAACTTCAATGATGTAGCGAGGTTCGTGCTAAATGAAGAAGTTCGCAGAAAGACAGTGAATGCTGAATCTTCAGGTTCAACATTGAATGCGGAAAACAGGGGAATGAATCTCAACAGGAATATGTGAAGAGACAAATTCAAGTCTAGAAGAGAAAATGACAGAGGAGAATGCTGAAACTGTGAAAAGAGAGGACATTTCAAGAAGGACTACAAGGCTCCAAAGAAGGTTGGTGGTGGAAGACAAGAAAGGAATCTCTATAATTTTTTTCACAGAATGAATCCAAGGCGACTCCTTGATTTTTTCTCTATCTAGCACTGAATCACGGATAGTATATTTAGGTGCCTCTTTTCCCGCATTCTCCAACAAAAAATATTAAAAATTACATTCAAAATGATCTAGAGAAGGTTTAAGGCCTGCAGTATCATGAGAAAGGATAATGCAGATATCAGGTTATCAAATGAAATAATTGGGATGTTTACTAAAGTTAGACATGTTCTTAGCCTAAAGAGAAATTTGAGCTCGGTGAGTCAACTGACAAAGGGCCAGTTTGGGACAACTTAAATGTGCGGCGGCGTTTTTAAAAATGCCGCCTTAGTGTTTGTTTTCCGCGTTTTACCCAAGTTTCACAAAACGATGTTTTTATGTTTGTATTACACGCGGACCGCAGGTATATTCCTGCGATTCGCGTTTGAGCTCCAATCTTTTACTCTGCTACCCTCGCAACATTTTTCCCGCAACCGACCTTCCTTCGAACTCCTGGCGTCGATCCTGTCTCCGAAGTCGCTCCGCAAGTAAGAATCCCTTCTCCTCGCTCCGCTCCTCCTTCATTTCCCCCATTTTGCCGAGAGATTTCAGACGGTCCATGTGTTCTATGCGGTGAATCTGGAGGTGTTTTGTGGCTAAAAACCTAGATCCAGTTTTGGAGAAGTGTTGCCGGTAAAAATGTAGATCCACTGTTATTGTGAAATGTTTGAAGCATCAAGAGGGTTTCCTTTTCCATTCCTCATCCCTAACCTTTCTTCGAAATGCCTAATGTTTTATTGTTATTTACCAAAACTTTTTTGATTGTTTTGTTCGTATGGTGTCCATGCTATCCAAAATTTGAGAAATTTTGCTGTGCGTTTCACTTATAATCGAAGATCTATAAGCAATCTTCATTATCTGCAGTTCATATTCTATAAGATGATATTTTTGGGGTTTTCTTGTCCGGCAATGACAGTGATACCATTACTTGCATTTATTGAACAATATATTTTAAAGTGTACATGTCATTGGGAACTACTCAAGTTAATATTTTATGCTCCCTAGAATTGATAGTTAGCATATACAGTCTCTGTTTTGGATGGATTGTTGGTAGAAGGGGTGTATGTAAATATATGCATGATGGATAGTTGGCAGATGTTTTATTTTTAATGTTCCCTTTACCAAGTTTTATTTGGGAGCCCCCTATATGCCTACAAAAATCTTTCTAGAGATATTTGAAGAGGGTAACATAAATGATTATTTTTGGGTTCAACGTTATTCTCATATCTTAACTCCAATCAAGTTTAGAGGCTTGCATATCTATAGAGCTTTGTTGAACATGATATAATTGAATGGTTATTGTTAGCTCTTACTATTGCCCAATGGTGTGGGAAAAATAATGTTACAAGTTATGTTCTCATCCTATATTCCTTTTTTTGGTGATGGATAAATATCAAAGCTGGAATTTTATTGTGCAATGCTTCTTCCTTTAAATGTTTACTTTGATTCATATGAATCTTGAGTGGGTGTTCTTTGCTACTAGTTAATGATTTTGTGACATCTGATATCTTATAAGGAACTTGATGTTATCATTTCATACTACTTGTGGTTCTGGAGCATAGCGTATGGTTTCATTGGCGAGAAAAAGAAAAGATTTCATATATGATGGTTATATTAAAATCACATTTCTGCTTCACCAATATACCAATATATATTTTAATTCATAATTATTGTGCATTTTTTTTACATATGCAAATTCATTCTCTTGACTGGCTCATTTTTTGTTATAAATGTCATTTTATCATCAGTTCACGTGACAGTAAAAAATGAGTAAATCTAAAGACTTCGGATCATCGGCTATGTGGTATAGAAAAACTACTAATATTTTTTGTGATCTATGCCTGAGGGAGGTCGAATTGGGAAATCGACCCACAACTTATTTTAATAAAGTAGGTTGACAGAATATCACAACTAAATTAAAGGAAATAATTGGAAGGGATTACGATATAATGAAACTAAAGAACAAATGAGACCAATTAAAAAAAAAGACTGGAAACTTTGGAAAGAGCTTAAAAGTGGATCAACTGGATTAGGATGAGATCCAGTAAAACACTATTACGTAGCACAATATGTAGTAAAATTTGGGCCATTTACATACATAGGACATAATTCTTTTGTAATTACATATCGTACACCTAAACATTCATATTTACATGCATATCGAATTGTTAAATCTAATAAGCCATTTGTAGATACATGTGTTACACTCAAGTGTTCAACAAAACTAACACTTAAATGGTAGTACCTTTTTTTTAGTTGAATGGTAGCTACTTATGTTTGAGATGACATAATTTCTGCTCTCTTAAATTCTGTTTTCCATGCATTTATTGGGGTCAAATTCTGTAAATTGACGAGGCTTGTTGGTTTGCATAAGATGAGGCTCATATGTGCAATGAGTTTCTGATACATGATGTGCGGGAGAGATGTTTTGTTAAAGTGATGTCAAGGAAGTACATTGGTTGCTTCAATTGCTATGCAGATAGTACACTGTTTGCTTTAAAATGATGAGCTATTATATTGTTATATTTGAGCTATTAAAGTGGAGTACATTGCAGCTCGGATGACCCTTCTTTTCGGGCAACCGCTACTTATTGATGGTAGCTTTAAAAATGAGAAGACTGTTAGGGACTTGAAGAGCATGCTTTTTTTTCTTTCTAATATATGATGTTCTTGAGCTAATGGTCTTGTGCATATTTTCTTTAAATTACTTACTTTAATCATGGTTATAGCATGGAAAAGTAGAAGTATTTTACATCTGCATCACCTTTTTAGCATGGAAAACTATAAGCATGGTTTAGCATATAGTTATTATATTGAGTGGAGAAGGTGTTATGCATAAATACAAAAGAATTACAGAAGCACGGTTGGGGGTTTGCTTTAACTGAGGAAATACACTTCACAGTTAAGGAGGCATATATGCCTTGGCTTCTACATACTTTTATATGCCGTGCCTTCTACATTAAAATGTTTATTTCATTTTTTATATATAGCTGTTAGATATGTTAATACATAAGAATAAGTTGGTATGCATGGAAATATTGCAAGGTGATTTTGGAAGTCCTAAATGCAGGCATCCAAATTCCTTGCTGTCTCACTTCAAAATCAGAAACTGTAATTTTTAATTGAAGTGGTTTTGATGGGTGTATCAGTGAATGAAGATACCGGGGCAGAACTGTTCTACTATTTTGTAGAGTATGAGAGGAATACCAGTGTTGATCCACTCATCCTTTTTATTGTTGGTGGACCTTATTGCTCTTATTTTTCTGGCTTGGCCTTGGACATTGGTGATTATTTTCTTATTTCTTATAATTTATTTAATGGAATTTTGATATTCAGAACACACATAGCAAAATACTATGATGATTTCTGTGTATTTGATATCACTTCAAAAATACAACTATATTTAATTATTTTTCACGCATAGATAAGTGGGCACACATGTAAAAAATGAAGTTTAGGTATTATATATTTAAATACATAAGAATTGAGTGGTATGTATGTATATTTGTCTTCTAACAATTAGCAATAATATTTTCATAGGACCTTACTGTGATCAATATGCGTGCATACCTTTGTTTCTTTTTCTTCTCTTGTTCTATTTGAGGCTTTTATATACATAGATCGATATATAGATATGGTGTACTTGTTGTTTTTCTTTGCTTAGTTGAGGGAGAGGGGATCGGAATTCTCGTGTTTTTGATCAGCAGAGAAGCGGGTTGGATTTATGATTTGCTCTGCTATACTTTAAGATCTTGTTTTGCTTTGGCTGTAGGCTTGTTTGGTGGTTTCTTTTTTGTTTTCTTCTCTTTTTGCATGCTTTGGCTACTTCTATTTTATTTTTAAGACTTTTTTAGATGCATGTGTTTGTCGTTTTAAAGCTTGGGGTGAATTTAATGGGATTGTATTTATGCTTTTGTGCGAGAGTTATGGAGAATATCTTGTTGTCGTAAGCCTGTAGTGATGATTGTGATATTTTTAAGTTGTCGTAAGCCTGTAATCTGATCTGGGTGGGTCCTTGTTCTTTCTTCTGTCTTACCACATCTCTGTATTCGGGATATTTTATCTTTCCGCAACCCTCCGACCCTCTTTCTGGTGCTGGTCGTCTTGTCCTACCACCTGCTGTCGATCTCCCTCCAGCCCTTCCAGAACCTGCCATAAGCCCACCTCATCAAGTCTTGACCGAAACCCTCCCAGGCCTTCCCCCATCCTACTGTAGCCATCTCCATCCCTTCCCAATGCTGCAATAGTTCTTCCTAGGCAGCCTAGCAGCTGCCGCAACATCTCCATCAGATCTACTTGCTACAACAACCCTTATTGGAGTCTGTGTTGTGTGTTTATGTTTGTGTTGTCGTTATTTCACATGTCTGTAATCCTTTCAATTTTAACATTAATATTTCTTTTTCGTTGTGGTTTAGATTTTTTACTGTATCATTTGGTATTAGAGCTACCCCTATCCTAATTCTATCCTAGGGTTCCCTTGCATCCATCTTTTCGTAAGACATCATCACCAATTTTTTTATGCCTTAAAAGCTTCTACGGATGAAGTTGAAGCTCCCTCAACCCTTGTAGATTGACGCGGGAGCTTCCCCGGATTGTGGCATTGTAGTTGCTACAGTGCCGCATGGCTTAGTATGTTAGCAAATAGTTATTTCTTTAAAAAGTGAGGTTCATGAATACTTCTGTACTGTAAAGTTGAAGTTGATATAATTTACATGCATTGCAATTTATGGAGAAAAGCTGAAGTTGATGGAATGATAATTTTAATACTGAGCATAAACTTGCTATTTGAAATTAATGGGCATCTACAAAACATACTTATGTTATATTTTGTCAATTACTTTTATTGATATAATAGTGGAGCGCCTTGGATGACCAAAGAACTTTGTTGCAACCATTGCTTCCACACTTTGGTAAGTTGATTTTTTTTTAATTCCGTTATAGTTTTTGACTGATATGCTTACTTTTGTAATAATTGCAGGACAATGAACTCGAGGTATTTAGGGAAGTCAAGACAAGTGATGTGCCGATGTGAGCTACAGTCATTGCTACTCACGTCATGACAAACACATAGCTACGGGCGGCAATTCTACAGGTGCCCGCGGTGGAGACAATGACCGGAAGACTGCAAATTCTTCAGGTGGGCCGATAATGTAACTCTTTCTACAATAGTCCAATTGGATACAGCTGCTAGGAGTTCGATAGTACCACAACGGGAGACGACCTCATGTGGTTCGAGTTCTTCCGTTTCTACGATATCCCAGTCGGACAAGTTTGCTCGGGGTTTTGAGGTATCAGAACCGGACAACATTCGTCGTGATGTGCTTTTACATTTTAAAGTCAATATTGTCATATTTTTCCTTGTAATTTTAATATGTTATTTTTTCTTTTTTTGGGGTCATTATAATCCATATTAGTGTGTACATGTATACTTCACTTTCGTAGATGTCTTTGTGCTTATTATGATGTAATCAGAATTTTTTGAGTTATATAAATGTTATTCAACTCTTTTGCATTTTCATGTTGTGACATTTGAGAAAATAATAAATTTTGCTGCACAAATTTTTAATTTGACTAAATTTTTTTGCAAATAACTTGTTTACACAAAGCACAAACCAAACACAGCTAAACAACTTGTTCAAAACAGGGGCACAATGATCATTTTTCCAGAATAAACTGTTTTTCATACGCACAAATCAAACAACCAACAACTTATCTTGATCAGCTGTTCATCAGTAGATTATCAGAATCAGCTGCTTATCAGCAGAAGCTGGATAAGCTGCAACTGTACCAAACAGACCCAAAATCAAGGTTCTTGACTACGTTTACGGGTGATTTGTGAAAGGTGACCAGAGGCCATTGATTATGATTTGGGGCACATTAGAGATACTCTTTATCTAATCAAAACTATGGTTGATGCGGGTTTCTGACATTGCCGTAGTCTTGTCTATATAAGCGAGAAATGAATGAAGTCTCAACTTTCTAAAAATATCCTTCAGGGTTTGAAATCGATAGATTTTGATTTCTGTGAATATTGTATGTATGAGAAGCAAAAAAGAATTTCTCTAAAGGTGGGTCAATGGTAAAGTCAAAATTTGGAATTAGTGTATATTGATGTATGAGATTCTACTCTAATTCAGTCTATTTGGGGTTCTCACTACTCTGTCAAGTTTATAAATGATCACATGAGAAATATATGAGTTTACTTAAGGACAATATCTAAAGTATTTGAAGTGTTCAAGAAGTAGAAGACTGTTGGAAAATGAGATAGACTTGAAGCTGAAGTGTCTCAGATCACATAATGGGAGTGAGTATTGTGATAAAAAATTTAGAAATTTTAGTGCAACAAGAGGGCAAAAAATTAGACAGATTTGAAGCTGAAATGTCTCAAATCAGATAATGAGAGCGAATATCGTGATAAAAACTTCTGGAATTTTAGTGCTACGAGTGGGGATCAGACATGAATTCACTGTTTCAAGGACATCACAACATGGGTGATTGAGCGCATGAATAAAAAAATCACAGTTGCTAGAAGCATGAGGCTGCATGTAGGCTTGCCAAAATAGTCTTGGGCTGAAGTAATGAACACTGTTGTTTATCTGATTGATTGTGGTCCATTAGTATCTTTCAAGAAAGACTTATCTGAAGAAACCTAGAGTGACAAGAAGGTAAATCTATCTCATCTAAAAACTATTTGGTTGTTCTACATATGTTCGTTGATGCAGGGTCTCAGAGTAGGCTTGACTCAAAATCTGTCAAGTGCATCTTCATTAGTTATGATTCAGATGTATTTCAGTACATGGTTTAGGACTATTAGAATAAAAAAAATTATTAAGACCAGAGATATTTTATTCAATAAAATAAAAATGTATAAGTACAAAATTGGAACTTAGGATTGCTCGTCAAGTATATCTTCATTAGTTAAGAGTAAGCTTGACTCAAAATCTATCAAGTACATCTTCATTAGTTATGATTCAGATGAATTTCAGTGCATGTTTTAGGACTAGTAGAATAAAAAATTTATTAGGAGTAGAGATATTTTATTGAATAAAATGAAGATGAATAAGGACAAGATTGGAACTCAGGATTGCTCATCAGTTGCATCTGAAAAGTCCAAATATGTTTAAATAAAATACATTGGTGATCAAGAGAGTAAAGAAAGAATAATTACTCAATTTGATGAAGCACAAGAAATTCCTCAATTACTTTCTACTAAAGTTAGGAGATCCAACAAAGTGATACATCGATACACAAATATTCTCCTTCTTTACACTTTTTTTGCTAGCTGATATTGGTAAATCAGAGTGCTTTGAGGATGCCACTTTAGTTGAATATTCATGGGAGTGGGAGCTTGCCATGGATGATGAACTACAATCATTGGAGTCAAATCAGACCTGAAATTTGATGTTATTATTAGATGACAAAAGACTACTACACAACAAGTAGATTTAGAAGTTAAAAGAGAAGTCAGATAACAACAGATGCTACAAGCTTGTTGTGAAGGAGTTTTAGCAAAATAAAAGAGTAAACTGCACAATCATTTTTTTCTGTGGTGGTAAAGGTGTTGACAGTTAAGAGTTATGTTTAGTTTAGTAGTAGAGGAATACCTACATCTAAAGCAAATAGTTGTAAAAGACGATTTTCTTCAATGAAGCTCTAGGGGAGGAATTATACATGATGCAATTGTAGGGTTATAAGGTTTTATGGAAATAAACTTTGGTCTGTAGGTTGAAGAGAGCCTCTATGACTTGAAGCAAGCTCTGAGACAGTGGTAAAGGAGATTTGATAGGTTCATGACAGATAGTTACATGAAGTGCTTGGTAGGTTGCTGTTTGTTTCATCAAAATCTTCAACAATTGTTACATCTTATTTCTTTTGTGTGTGAATGACATGTTAATTGTATGTGCATATATGAAAAAAATCAGGAATTTGAAGGAGCAAGTATATGAGTGAGGTAAAGATCCTCGTGATGAGAATCAACAAGAACATCAGTGCATGCATGCCGAAGTTGTCTGAGGCAGTATGTTGCAAAGATCTTACAGAGGCTTAACACGAGTGAAGTAAAGCTAGATTGCACCCCACTTCAAGCTATCTAAGGAAATATTGCCTAAGTTTTAAGCAGAGCAACCACAGATATGGAAAATTCCATATGCTTCAGCAAATTGAGAGTTTCATATATGCTATGATTTGTACAAAACTAGATAGTGCATTTGCAGTGAGTGGTCAACAAGTACATGAGTGATCCGACAGTTGACATTGATAGGAAGTGAAGTGGATTGTCATGTATTTGAGAGGAACAATCAACATAAAACTTTTCTCTAGAAGTGCAGGGATCAATTTACAGAAATTTGTTCAGTTCGGGCAAGAAATTTAGATATTAAAAGAAGTATAACATGGTATATCTTCACTTTGGGGAACACAACAGTAAGTTCGGTTTCCATACTAAAGAAGATTGTTGTAATTTCAAATACGGAGACCAGACACATGCTATCACTTAGGCTAATAAGAAGATGATTTGACTACAAAACTTTATGACAAAATTAGACAAGGAGCATGAGATTGGAAAACTTCATATTGATAGTATTAATTCAGTTCTTCTTGTTAAGAACATTGATTTGTATATCAGGATAAACACATTTAGTGAAGATATCACTTTATATGCTCTCTCTAAGAAGATAGACAATTTTTCTTGGGAGAAGAAACACACAACTCAGAATCCTTTAGGTAAGTTGATAATTGTGGCGACTATCAAGAAACTGGAGCTATGCTTGGCTTCAGTTGGAGTCTAGGAAGGTTGGGAATGGGGTAAGCTGCACTACAGTACAAAATTAAGAAGATGATACAGATGAAGTTGCAGATTTGGTGGATATGCATCATGTGCTATCAATTTCTAAGTGAGAGATTGTTGAAGAGCCTGCAACAGTCGAAGGAGCAGATGGAGGTCCTCGTGCACTTGGCATGGCGTAGCCATGCCAAAACTAGTGTTGGACATGACTACGCGCAACCAGGAGTAGCTACGTCAGTTGGATCATTCCTTCATGTTCTTTTTATTGAACACATGGAATAAATATGCCTCTTCACGACGTGATACACCGCAAGCAGTTAGCTGTATATTTTAGTTTAAATCCCTCAATTCCGAGCAGCGAATGTAACTCTCGCATGCTGCGTTTCTCTATAGGGACTTCTTCTTGAAGGTGAATTGTCGGGAGGGTGATTTCGAAGCAAGAGCTTTCTCTTGTGAGATTGAGAGGAAGGTTTGGAGTGAAGTTTTATAAGTTTATGTGCTTGCAGCGAGTTGATCTGATTGTATATCCATGTATAATTCTAGTTCTTCATAATGAAAATTTATGGTGTTGTGCTCTGTGGTTTTTTCCTATTCTCGTGTTTTTCAACGTAAATTTTGTGTGTTTTTCTGGGATTATTTTTTTGTGCTTCTGTTCGAAATTTTGTTCCCGATTTCCCGAATTTGTGTAATTTTATTTTCGCGTATGATTTGGATTTCTAATTGATGGAAGCCCAAGGTGTTATTTCCATCCCAGCAATGCTTACTATAGGTTGTTGATTCTTATACGCATTGTTAGGAGTATAAGCAGAAATCTGATAATCAATCCATTGACATTGAATAACTACAAATTATTCAATGATAAACCCTATAAATTGCTTCCTTCGTCGGTTTTTTTACCTTATCTTTTTAAATGCCAACTGGGCATAATACATGCCGTCTAAATAAGTGTAAGGTTTGGGTTTTTTCTCAAAGAAAATTTGCTTGAAGTGCTGCTTTCAACATTTTATATGATTTGAATATTTGAAGCATTCCCTTGAAGCTTTTATTTGGTTATATTTTATGTAGATCTATAAGTAGTGCATTTATTGAATGCTATGGCATCATCTCTTCTGCCATTTGTTGCTCTGAATCTTTGATATAAATCCTAATATATTCAAGTGAAATCAAATTTGTTTTCTTAAATTAAATTGTATTTTCACTACATTTTTCTTTATGAAGTTTGAATCTTTTCTAGATATTGATTGTAGTTTGAACTTCAGATTGCAGACAGGCACAACTTCATGATATTTGAGGATCGAAAATTTGCTGACATTGGAAATACTGTTACCATGCAATATGAAGGGTGGGATGCAATTATGCATGTATTGAAAATTTACATCCTTTACTCTTATTTTCTTGTTTATATTGACAAAATTACGACGGTCCATTCTCTCTCTTCTGTTACAGGGGATTATTTCGCATTTTGGATTGGGCAGACATCATAAATGCACATATAATATCGGGGCCTGGAATAGTGGATGGTCTAAAATTGAAGGTTTGTGGCAGTGCTTCATAAACAAAAAACCATCTATCTTATGACATATGAGCATTTGCATCCATACGATACAAGTCTTATGTGTTTTCATATCTAACACCTAAACATTCATTTTTATTTGCATACTAAAAAATTTTTGGAAGGAATCAATTTTTTTTCCATTCAAGACTTGGGCTTCTATACAAAACCTTTACCAAATAATCCCTAAGCTTCTTCTATAATTTCTATTTACAATTAGACCCCCTCCAAAATAAGATAAAAATCTCAACACTTCCCCTTAAGATGGACAAAATATATCTACTAAGTCTATCTTGTTACATAATCCAAAAAAGCTAATGAACTAAGTCCTTTAATGAGGTAGTCAACCACTTGCTCTCTAGTGGCTAGTGGCTACATGACTTAGCTCTAGTAGCCCATCATTCAACTTTTCTTGGATGAAGAATCTATCAATCTCTACATTTTTGGTTCTATCGTGATGCACCGGGTTGTTGGCAATGTTAATTGCTGACTTTTTGTCACACCACAACTTCATTTGAGTTCCTTGGTCCAACTTGAGCTCGACCAACAAGACTCTTAGCCACATCATCTCAATAACTCCCAAGGACATGGCCATGTACTCTACCTCTGTTGTTGAGCTTGCTAGTACATATTATTTCTTGCTCTTCCAACAAATCGAATTGCCCCCTACAAACATACTGTATCATGAGGTGGATCTTCTGTCATCTGTGCAGCTTTCTTAGAGTCCGTTTGGGGCAGTTTGTACGTTTCAGGATAAACTGTTTATCTTGAAACGCGGCCCGCGGGCCGACCACAGGGGTCGACTCGCGGCCTGCATTTAGTGTAAAAACCCAAACGCAGTTTCGGATAAGCTGGTAAAACACGCGAACCAAACAGTACGGCGGCGTTTTGAAAACGCCGCCCGCACTTATAAGCTGCCCCAAACGGACCCTTAGTAAGCATCACAATAGTTTTCAATGTCTACATTCCCATTATTCCTGAAGATCAACCCTTTTCTTGGTGTGCTCTTCAGGTACCTCAGGATTCGATACATTGCGTTTAGATGACCCTTCATTGGATTATGCATATAACGGCTCACCACGTTAGCTGCAAATGAGATGTCTGGACTTGTACGACTCAAATAGACGAGACAACTTACCAACCTCTGGTACCTGTCTCGATTAACTGGCTCTTCTGCTTATGCACTCAACTTTTCTTTTCGATCAATTGGTGAAACTATAGGCTTGCACCCAACATGTCTGTCTCTGTGAGCAAATCTAGCACATACTTCCTCTGAGAGAGGACAATTCCCTCTCCTCCACGACCCACATCAATTCCAAGGAAGTATCTAAGCTGTCCCAGTTCTATCATCTCAAACTCTTCTCCTAATCTTGTCTTTAACTGCACAATCTCTCCCTCATCATCACCAGTGCTTATCATATCATCCACATACACGATAAGTATAGTGGTGTGACCATCTTTTCGTCAAATAAACACTGTGTTGTCGGTATTGATCTGTTAATAGCTCATGCATACCATTGCTCTCCTGAACCTGTAAATCCAAGCTCGAGGAGACTGTTTCAAATAGTATAATGACTTCCTTAGTCTACAAACCTTGCCCAATGTTCTGTTTGTATCAAAGCCTGGGAGTATCTCCATATACACCTTCTCCTGCCAATTCCTATGAAGAAACACATTCTTCACATCCAGTTGGTGTAACATCCATTTGCCATTCACAACCAGAGAGATGAGAGTCCGACTGTGCTTATCTTCGCCACTGGTACAAATGTCTTATTATAGTCAATGTCATATGTCTGACTATGCCTTTTAGGCACCAACTGTGCTTTGTAGCGATCAATTTTTTTTTCCTTCTGAGTTCTGCTTCATTATGAAGACCCATTTGCACTCGACTATCTTTTTCTCTGTTGATAGCAATGCAACTTTTCTCGAGAACACTAAGTTCTTCCAACATGGCAGCCTTCCACTTTGTATCCTCCTTAGCAACCTGTCAACACTTTGGTATATAGATAGAGTCCAATGATGCTATGAACGCTTTATTCAAAGGCGAGATGTTATAATAATAAATAAAATTTACAAAGTCAAGTTCTCACCCAAAACGATCAGGAGGATGTCTCATATTGTCCTCCTTAAAGTTGGGGTGTTAGGAGTGGACAAAGAAGGAATAATATCACCTGAAAGTTTTAAATCGAAGGTGCATGGTGTAGGTGTCTCAAGAGTTGGGGAAGATCGGGACAAGAGACTTGTTGGTAGATCACTCTGTTCCCTCAATTTGCTTGTTTCACCGTGTATACACTCTTAGCTCACATTCAATCTAAATCCCACCACCCCGGGTTCAATATCCTCGATTTTCGTCTACTCAGTTGATTCCTTCCACATCATAAAACATAACGTCGATCCCACTTGCACCACTCCATCACCACTACCACTTACTCTCTTTCTTCATATCTTCAGTTTTTTTTAACTCACCTAAGTGTGAATTCACCTCAAGAGTGTAGTATGGCTCAAATTCTCTAAATGACACATCCAGACTCACAACGAGTCTTTTCTCAATCGGGCTCCAATATATAGTAGATAATAACCCAATAACATACATTTCACAGCTCTGGGATCCAGTTTTCCTACATATGATCTGTTGTCTTTCACAAAGCATACACATCCAAATATCTTTAGTGGAAGGATCCCATTTCTATCTTTTTTTAATATCTGACAAGGAGGCTTCCACTCCAACACTCTTGAAGGCATCCTGTTAATTAATTAAGCGCTGTCAACACTGCTTGCCCTCATAAGTGTTTCTAGACATTCATTATCATCATCATACTCTGGGCTATCTCTATAAGGTGTCGATTCTTCCTCTCCGCTACTTCATTTTGTGCTGGTATGTATGGACGTGTGGTTTGATGTTGTATCCTTTAGGCAGACAAGTACTCAAACACATTATTATTATACTTTGTCCCGTTATCATATCTCAATACCTTCATTATTGTACCATATTGAGTATGAATCATCTTGTAGAAGTTTTTAAAGCAAACAAACACATCACTTTTGTTCCTCATTAGATATAGCAAAGTAACATGAGAACAACATTCAATGAACGTCACAAAATATCTATAACCATTCATCAAAGTTATATAGCAAGGTCCCCATACTTCCAAATGTATCAAATCAAACACGACGGAGCTCCTATTCCCAAAACTAACATAAGAGCTTCTAGTGAGCTTACTAAACTCACAAGCATCATGCATAAGTTTCTCCTTGTTTGCCTTTGCATACAAGGATGTGTACAATTGACTCAATAGACTAAATGAGAAGTGTCACATTCATCTGTGATGTAGCAAAAATACATCCTCCACACACCTGTCAGATCCTTCTGCTCCAACAATCTCAACCTTGAATGCCAAGACTGAGTCCATCCTCCTATCAAACTACCCGAGTTTAGTATGCCACATTTCAGTCCCAAGTTTTCGATCAGTCTCATTCTCTTGAAAGATTACCTTAGGAATATCAAATGAAACAACATATTTTAGTTGAAGAATAATGACACTAATGGATAAAAACTTCATTGTAAAGGAGGGAGCATGCAAAACATTGGACAATGTCATAGAATTGATACCTCTCACTGTACCCTTACCAACTACAGGTTGTCATGCACTATCAGCGGTCTGAATGCTCTATGGAAATGCTAGATGAGTGTAGGAAGAGAACTTTCTAGCATTACTTGTCACATTTCGAGATGCACCAGAATTTACTGCCCATTATGGTGTTCTTGTGGTTGATATAGAGACAAGAACATGTGTATCACGAGTACCTTTGGCTAAGTGAGCATAAGTAGCATTGTTGCCCTTGAATGATGATGAGGTAGACACCTCCTTAAGTCATATCACCTGCTGCTCTCTGTTTTCTCTTCAACTTCTCAAGGAGCTCATGTTCCTTATAAGTAAAGACCACTTGTCTCTCTCTCGTCCTCTGCCACCATCAAATTTGTCTGGTAGTCATCTCTTCCACCTCTTTAGTTTCCACGTTTACGACCACGACCTCTAGATTGTCCAAATCCACCTGTCTCTCTCTCATTGGGTGGCTTTGGATAGGCCTTGCTCAAGCATCCTACTTTTTCACAGTTGTAGCACCTGCGAACCTCCCCCTGAGCACCTATCATACGTGAGCTCGAGCCAACAAAAGCTGCCCGCATTCCTGGAAGTCCACTCGACTGAGCCGGAACACTTGCTCAGGTAGTGGCTCCCGTCGAGATGCTAGCTTTCTGTACGAGCTCGAACAAGATCTTTAGAACTTCAAAATCTATTTTTCCCGGAAGCTCCAATCTTTTACCTTCTGCATTATCTTCGTCTCTTGACATCCTCAATTTTAACTCTTCTTTGCTTTGTATGCCCAATCTGAAACCCTTGCTAGTTTTTGTTCCACTGGAAGCCCCCCTGTTTCGTCCCTTGGGTTAGATAGAGAAGACAAAATTTTCGCCTAACGACAACTCAAGGCTTTGCCCTCTACATTTTCCGAGTTTGCACTTTCCCTCTGCTTTGCAATAAAGGAATCACTATGTATGAAGGCCTTCAAAACTCACCATTTCTTCTCTTCTCTATGCGCCAAAACAAGAACCTTTGGAACACATCCCCGTCTCCTCTTCACTCGCGCGACAACAGTGGCTAATATGGGATTGTAGCGCACCAAAACCTTTGAAACTCCTACCGTTGCAATAAGAACTGGCTGGACAACAGTGACAGGATAGCACAACACAAAGGCCTTGGAACTCCCTTCTTCCTCTGCTCCCTCGCTCGAAGCCGAAGCCGACTCCCGTCTCCTTCCCGTCGCTTGATCCCGCACGCAACTACAAAGTTGTTCGAACCTCTACTTCTTATCACAATCATTCCCGCACGAAGAACCTTACCCTCCTTGTGTCTGAAACCTCGCCAGAGTTGACTTCCTTTCAGATTCTGTTGCACGCTGCCTTTCTTTTTGCATCGCCTCGCACAATTTCGCTCCTCCACGTTCGAATTGGTAAGCCGTAATTCACACATAGCAGCTGGATTTTTGGCTCTGATACCATAAGAAATTTTTGGACGGAATAAATTCTTTTCCAGTCAAGGGTTGGGCTTCTATAGAGCCATACAAAATCTTTTACAAATAATCCTAGACTTCTTCTATAATTTCTATTTTTAATTAGACCCCTCAAAAATAAACTACAAATCTCAACACATACCACTCAAATTTATAACATCATATAAAAAAATATCACTGTCACTATGTTTTTAAAAGGGAAATGCACTTTTTCATGCATAGTTTATGACACCAGGTGTTGTAAGTGTAAAAATATCGAACTTTGGGTGTGTGATATATAAATACATAAGAATTGTGTGGTATGTATGTAAATTTCCCAATTTCTTATTGGTGACTAATATTTTATTTGATTCTAATAGGGTCTGCCTCGAGGTAGGGGGCTGTTACTGCTTGCTGAAATGAGCTCAGCCGGTAACCTCGCCACTGGTGATTACACATCTGCTGCCGTCAAAATTGCTGATCAGCATTCAGATTTTGTGATCGGATTCATATCAGTTAAGCCAGCATCATGGCAATATCAACATGTAAATCCAGCTTTTATTCATGCAACACCAGGAGTTCAAATGGCTTCTGGAGGAGATTCACTGGGCCAACAATATAATACTCCCTACTCTGTAAGTTATATATATTTTTTGTTTAATTGGTTTGAAGGAATTTTTTTGCATTGTATACTTTATTAGTTTGTATTCGTTTAGATATAAAATTAGTCAGATATTATTGCTTTTATTTATCAAAGAGCTCCACTCAAAGATAATAGCCTAACTCTAGACACTATAATAGCATATGATTTTATTGCTTTTGTTGAGATTACCGTTTATTATAGATGATGACGATGATGGTATATTTGCAACTCCTAAAACCGAGTTCATAAATATTATTTTTCTCTTTTTTACATTTTTTGGCAACATTCTCTTTGGGGTTTCAAATATAGACAGTCAACGTTACGGACAAAGAAAAATAATGTAAGTTTTCGTTAAGATTATTGTTCACTTTCTTTGCATATATTCTGAGAGTGTTTCATATTTAGTGGTTAGCAAGCAATAATTAGGGAAATAAAATTTAGATTTTGGCGTATGACTGTTAATTACCTACCCAATCATTTGTGGATAAAATTGTTATTTTGTGGAACCTGATTGTGTTAATCAATTGTCATCTTAAAACTCTATTTCCAACTGTCAAAGTTGGTACCTAACTCCTTAGTGTTGTATCGGTGCCGGTTCAGTAGGCCTCGGAAGACGGTGGCGCGATGCCCAATCTAGTTTTAGAACCCTAGAGCATGACATTGTAGTGCTCGGAAGTTGGCACCACCATCACGATTACGACACCACCATCATGGCACCCCGGCCCCAGTAACTGACTTTGAAAAGTTTTTCATTTGCATTTTGTTTTTGTTAATTGGAAGTGGTTGATTTTGATTTTCTCTTGTGCAAAGGAGAGGAGAGAAGTGTCCTAGAGTTTTCAAAGTGTAGAGACACTTGAGTGTGGTGTAATTTGTACGATTTTCCTCATTTTCATCGGATATCTTGGTGTGGTGTGGCTCTGTAATTTGTTTTGCCTTATCAGGTTTTTTCACATTAAATCTCTAGTCAATGTTACAGGTGGGTGTGCCCCCTTATATGAAATCTTTTTCTCTACTAGCAACGGTTCAATAGCACTTGAAAGACAGCGCCGCCACACCCAAGCTAGTTTCAAAAACCGAGAGTATGATTTGTGGCTTTTGGAAGTTGGCACCTCCATCATGGAACCCGGGTCCCAGTAACTGACTTTGGAAAGATTTTCATTTAAATTTTGGTTTTGTCGATTGTGAGTGTTTTGTTTTGATTTTTTCTTGTGCAAAGGAGATGAAGAAAGTGTCTTGGAGTTTTCAAAGTGTAGAGCGACTGAGTAGTGTAATTTTTACGATCCTCTTCATTTTCTTTATAGTGAATATCTTAGTGTGGCGTGACTCCATAATTTTTTTGCATTCTCTGATTTTTTCACTTTAAATTTTAATCAATGTTTTGATTCAGAAATCTTGAATCTATTTCTGCAATTCACATCTCTCACTACAAAAATAGCCTCATTTAATAGTGATAAAATCATTCTTTAATAACATTTCATCTCAAGTCTTGGTTTTTCCCCAAACATGTACTTTTATTCTTCATATAGTGTGTACATTTTGCTGTTTGCAGACAGAACATATTAAAAAGATGATGATGTTTTCTCATTGCATTGTTTGGTTGCTTTGGCCAGTCTCGAAAAGTTGTAGGCTGAATCCAATTTTAAACCACCGCCATGTTTTGGATTCAGCCGAAACTTCAAAAGTATATGGTTTAGAACATCAGATGAAAGCAAATAGGTTTGTATATTATGCATATGTTCTTGACTCGCCTCTGTTGTGTTCCAGGTAATCAAAGAAAGAGGCAGTGATATCATAATTGTAGGGCGGGGGATAATAAAAGCTGCGAACCCGGCGGAGGCAGCTAAAGGTTATCGAATTCAGGGATGGGATGCCTATAAGGCAAGTTGCTCTTAGAACTTCCAAAATTTCCTTTTCCTTTTCTCTGTTTTTTTAAATTTTGACAAATGAAGTTTTGCAGTCGCGCTTATGTTGCTCCTTTTTATCTTCAATCATAATTTCTATGGATGTTGATATTATTCAAGTGAAAATTCTTAATTCCGTGTTGCTAGAGCAACCACAATTGAATGTAC
>JXCR01091672.1:0-14335 GCA_002079205.1 Phalaenopsis hybrid cultivar | reverse complement strand
TGTGCTCTTCTGATCATATATATATATATATATATATATATATATATATATATATATATATTGTAAATCATGCCATTTTAGCGGTACGTATGTAATCTTCCTTGACGTTTACAACATCTAAAATTTTTACATATTTATGGAAGTCATAAACACATACTTTTATATATAGTAACAATACTAAAATCTTGAAGGACACATCTAAAACTATGAACTTAATTTCTAAACAATTTTTGTGTCACTAAAAATGTATAAAATTTATTACTTATTTTAAGTACTTAGAAGTTAGCAATAAATATAAAGAAGTTGACGATGACAAATCTATTAATCCCCCTCAAAAACTTTAAATGTGACTCAATTTTCTCAACAAATAATGCAACAAATTTCAAACTGGTCATCCTAATATGTCTTTGAATCACACTCTTGGATTAAGTGTAAGACATAAGAGAGAAAGAGAGATGGAGAGCGAAGTGCACAATAATGAACAATTAATAATATTATCGATTAGCCTCTTTTCATAAAATGATTCACTGTTTATATAGAAGATGTACACTATGAGAAGTTATATTTTTGCGCTTGTTTTAACGGGGCATTACTTAATATTTTATATATTTTGCATATATGTGCTTAATCGACGAGCCTTGGTTTTGAAAAACTTGCTTGTTCGACCGTGCTGAGTCACCTGTCAGCCTTTGATAGTCAGCTGGTCGGCTACAATGACTCTATTGTCTTGGCTTCATCAATCAGTTGTTCTAGTATGCTGTCGACCGTTGATCTATGGAAGAAGAGCTTCTGTTGGTAGAACGAAACTATGCTATTGGGTAGATGGTGAATCACCACGTCATGCATTCGGTAGCGTGGTGTAATCCAAGTTGTAGTCAACACATCCGTCGTCCAAACATAATATTTTTGGAGAATTTGTGGCCAAAAGATAAAAATGAGTACGAAGGATTGACAAAATGGCATTATTTAGTTTTTGAATGTTTTTTGGAAATCAAATATACATGTAAATATACTCTTTAAGATGTTCAATATACAAATAGGTGGTATTTGTCTGTCTAAATCTCCTTTTATCACAGTAATCTCATCTCCACAATATTTAATTTGATATCTCCACCAATTCATATATCGCCCAATACTCTTAGCAACATTGATAACATATTTATTTGCATATTTATAAAGTTTAACTAAGCATAATATTCCATTATCCTATTGAAAATCACAAGACATCTATCAAACTTTCTTTATTGCTCTAATTTTTCACTTAATTACTTGAAATTTCATTCATTAAATGAGTTAATTGTAGTTAGTATACACCAAGATATATCATTTTGAATATCCTCTTTTTGTATCATGTATAGAAGATGGTTTTCAAGTCACACATCATATAGGGTTTAGAATGTTTTAATCACCTTTTTTTCTTAACTCTTCATATAATAACTTACTAATATAACAAGAGTTAATTAGAGCATTCACTTGCTTAACATGTGGTTATTTAGGCTTTTAGGCTGTCTTTAACTCTTTTAATTGTGATGTGATATGAAGGATTTGGGTGGTATAATTATAAAAAAAAGTTTACTTTATGTATTAGATATGTAATTATGAAGAAATTGGTGATATATATATAAATTGGTTGCATTTAAGAATAAAATAGATAATCTTAAAAGCCTCACTGGAACCTCAAATTCACAAGCTCAAATCAATGTCTGGTGGTGTTTAATTTCTTTCATTGGAGTAGTAGTTTGAAGTTTCATACTTACAATATATGTAATTTACATACAAACCACAATTTTTATGCATTTTACATAACTAACACCTGAAGTAGAATATTTACAATCATACCACATTGACATCATACACACATGCATGAAAAGATATATTTTACTTTTGCAACGGATGATATTTTTTGTTGTAATGTTAACAATTTGAATGCTATCTGTGCAGGTATGAAAGTTTACGTGCTAGATATATAAATACATAAGAATTACATGATATGTATGTAAATGTCACTTGTTCTGTATTTATTGTTGACAGGAAGTTTGTCGGAATCGCTGGGCGGTGGCCTTCACAATTGATCACAATGAGAAATAAAACAATTTAAGTCATAAAAATTACAGTAGATGTGTTGAATTCAAATTTATTCTATGCGGCTTGCCCAAGTGTAGGAGCGGTAGAGACTTTGAGAGAGAAAACAAAAGGGACAGAGAAGGGGAAATAAATAAATCAACACGAATAAACTTGCCTCATAGAGGCGAACTGGGGTATCCCAAGGTTCTTTGACTCATTTTTATATCAAAAATAGCGGTTATATTGAAAAGGGGAGAGACTTCTCTCTACATGAGAAAAATCAAGAAAGAAAAGTCCCTTTTTTACATGCTATGGGCTCCCTATTTATAGGAGAAAGAAGAAGAGTCCCATTTTTACATGCTATGAGCTCCCTATTTATAGGAGAAAGAGGAACAAATTCTAAAATTACATACTTGTTCCTACTTTATTGGAAGAGTTATATGCTATTATTATCTCTTTATTAATGCTCCATTTGAATAGGAGAGTTACAATTATTTATGGTCTTTTTTTATAGTCCCCGCTATAACAGGGGAGTTACAAATTTTTATGGTGTCTTTTATAACCGATTTTTGACACATTTTCGCTGTCTATCCTTTTATTTAGACAGTTAAATTATCTCGAGATTCGAGTAGATTGTTATAGGGTGTACATATTAAGTTCTACACTTTTCTTGTTCCTTGATAACGACAACAACAATAAGGACAAGAAAATTTTTAAAACGAAACACACGATTACAAGAATCTTTTTTGATACTCCCTTTTTAGGCGCTATCCGCACTTCGTTTAGACATCTTTTGGGCTATGTCATTGACTTAGAAGTATTTTTCTCTGAATCGACTTTTTGGTCAGCGTTTTGTTGAGGTATTCATCTGCATTGATTTGATTGCTTGTGCTGACTAGTGACCCAACCCCTGGAAAAATGGCTGATTGTGATATCATTCAGCTCGAGTCTTAGTCTTCGCCAATCCCTTTTGCTAGACTAAACCGTCAGTTGTTCGCTCATCGCAAAATTTTTCGTATGCTCACCCTCAAAGGAGAGTCATTTCTTTTTGCTCGCTCTAGAAAGGGTTTTTACTTTAGTTGCGATGAAAGGGCGTCTATTGTTTGCTTGCTCATCTTGGAGGGGATTTTTTTTTACTCGCCCCAGAGGGGTGTTTTTTGTTTGTTCGCCCCAAAGGAGTGTATTTTATTTGCTCGCCGCAGAGAAGAGTTTTGTTTGCTCGCCCCAGAGAGATTTTTTTTTTATTTGGCGGGGAGTTTTTTGTTTGCTCACCCCAGACGAGAGTCTTATGTTTGCTCGCCCAAAAGGAGATTTTTTTACTCGTCCTGGAGGGAAGTCTTTTTCTTGCTCGTCTCAGAGGGGAATCTTTTTTTTGCTCGCCCCAGAGAGAGTTTTTTGTTTGTTTGCTTCAGAGGAACTTTTTTTTTTACTCACCTCATAGGGGAGTTCTTTTGTTGTTAATGTATTGCTCGCTCGCTCAGAATCAAGTTTCTCAAGTATCAATTTAAGGAGAGACAATGTTAGAGAAAATTGTCATAAAACGACATAAGTTATTAATTAACACTCCCTTTATTTGCTGGATGAGGTGTCAACTGATAGGTGCGTAGTCATGGCTAGTCAGCTTATTTCGTCTGTTAAGAGTAGACCATTAGTTTTGCAATTCTTGTTTCCTGTTCAAAGCCTCTAGGAAAAAGGATGAAAAGATTTGTTGTCGCATGACCTCCTTACTGCAGTCTTGTCAGGATTGTCTCTGAGATGTATTTCCCGTTGGTATCACTTTCCTTCTTATTAGTAATATGCTCAACACTCATCACTTCTTTTTGGCTGTTGAATCCAAATTTGTCTTGTGATGCCCAAGAATCGAAGAGATAGAGACCTTGAGAGATAAAAAGAAAGAGGCAGAAAAGAGAAAATACATAAACAAACACACAGACATGCCCCATGCGGTCAAACTGGGTTATCTTTAGGCTCTTTGACCCTTTTTTTTATCAAAAATAGTGATTACATTGAGAATGGGAGATAATTCTCCCTAAATAAAAAGTCAAGAGAGAAGAACCCTCTTTTTAAATGCTATGAGCTCTATTTTTGTAGGAGAAATAGAGCCCATTTTAAATTACATGTTTGCTCATACTTTAATGGAAGTGTTACATGTTATTACTATCTTCTTATCATTGTCTTTATGGTGTCTTTTTATACTCTCAGCTTTAATAAGGGAGTTACATGTCTTTATGGTTCCTTTTTACATAACCAATTTTTGACATCTTTTCGTCATCTATCTTTTTATCTCAACATTTAAATTATCTTGAGATTCGTGCAGATCATTTTTGGACGTACAACATGCATATATATATATTGAAGCATGTTTAATGCGCGTAAATATGAAATATATAAAACGATAAGATGGAAGCAAACGCATCATTACTATATCATTACGTTTGAGAAGCAAAATCCCAGAAAGTTGAAATTTATGAGATAAGGGTGGAAGAGCTTGACGCATAAATCATCATTTCTATGTATTTACATATCTGACATCCTAAACATCATTTTGAACGCATGTCATCATATGCATGCATGAAAATTAATATGCATTTCACTTTTTAAGAGTTAAAATGGTGTTATTTTTTATATGATATTAAAAAATTAGGTGGTATAAATGAAAAAAACGTAAAGTGTAGGCGTTCGAAACATAAATAATAGAAACTGGGTGGTATGTATGTTAAATGCCCTTTAATAAAATGTATTGCTTCATGTCTCATGATGCATGAATGTTGATACTGCTGTTAGCTTTTACAAGTTGAATTTGTCATCTATATAATGAAAAATCAACGTGGTGATTAATTGTCAAGTATTAAAGCGATTTACGTTTCATACCTTCCAAATTCCAACTCCATCCTCTAAAAATACAAAGAAACTTGTAATAATTTATCTTCATAGTTGTTTGTTTGAATGTGTCTCTAAAGTTTTTTTTTTTGTTTTTATTAAATATATATCAGCCAATTTGTCTAGAGGAAGTTAATGGGTTTTGGTATTTTTAGCAGTGATATTGGAGAAACTGATACGTTCGGACTCCAGACTTGTAGTTATGCCCGGACTCCAATTAAAATATAATGCGTCTCCTTATCTAAAAGTGAAGAAGCCTGTAATCTGACCACCCGGTCATGGAGTTCAGTACAACCATGCTGTACACAGTCTTCCAGATCAAATTATTTATTTGAATGTTTTTTTACTTGATACAACATGGTTGTATTAAATAAAAACCTCAAGCACAATCATGTTTTACTCTATGAGCAGGTTGGACTTCAGGCTTCTCTGCTTTTTAGACAAGGACAAACGTCAAATTTTAATTGAAGTCCGGGCGTAATTCTACTTTTGGACTTTGAACGTAACATTTTCTTGTGATGTTGGGTTCTCGGAAAAAAAAATTGTAATATGTAATATTACTTGGGGAGTCTACAAAAAGAATCATATTTATAAATTTTAGATACCCACGATGAGATTAGATATTTTATATAAACATCTTTAAAATGGTTAGAAACTTGAGTGTACAGGAGGATGTACCTTGGTGAATGCTTTTTTGTTGATGATATTTTTTGTTGGATAAAACTAGAGGAAGAGTTTAGGAAAATTTTGAATTATGGAAGTCAACTTTTATGAAGGCTTTCATTTGAGTAGATCTAAAACTTATTACATGAAATGCAATTTTAGTAGCAGTAGATCTAATGATGCAATCGTAACAGTGGGTGATCAAGTCATTGTAGGCCTATTGTTCAAAGTGATGGTGATATAGATGTGGATGTTATTAGGAGAATTCAAGTTGGATGGTTGAAATAAAGGAATGCTTTGGGCTTATTGTGTGAAAGAAAGTACTCCTTAGACTTAAAGGAAACTTTATTATGTGGCAGTGAGACCTACAATGCTTTATGATGTAGAATATTGGCCTATAGAAGAGAAAAATAAAACTAAGCCAAGTGTTAATGATATGAGAATGATTAGATAGATGAGTTGCTTTACATTTAGAGAAAAAATGCCAAATGAATATATCCGTGAAAGAGTTGGTGTTGCTTCACTGATAGACAAGATTAGAGAGGTCGTCTTAGATGGTTTTGTCAAAGTAGATTTGACTTTTGGTAAGAGAGGTGGATGTAGACCTAAAGTTATTTAGGAATGTGATATAAAAATGATTTTAATCTAGTAGAATTAAATGAAAATATGACACTCAATAGGACACAATGGAGGAAAAGAATTCATGTACCTGACCCACTTAGTGGTAAATAAGCTTTGTTGTTGTTGTATCATTAAAATAATTTAAATTAAATTTATTTTTTATTTAATATTTTATGTGACAAAATATTATGGGTAGAATTGTGTTTAAAATTTGACATAAATGACTTTAAAATGATTGTGAAGAATGTCAATGAAAAGTGTGCCATGACAACTTTTTTTGCTTCTCTTGTTGGTCATTAGTTATTTTTGGTTTTATTTTTATCGCAAAAACTTTTTAAGTGAACAAAAGTCTTTTAGTTGCACTCATGTTTGATTTTGGTTAACTCAAATTACTTAATTTATGTTGTATTTTAGATCAGATAATTACATGCAAACTTCAATCTTCTCCTTTTTGGTTTCCTTTTGGGCACATCATAGGGATATAGTAGATGAACCAATGCACTTGATTAACAACCCTAGCTCAATTAATACTAAATATTCATTCAAATTAGTCTATAAAAAGTTTGAACACTATTAAAAATTGAAGATTAAATTAACCAAAGTAGAACATAGTCCAACTCATTTAACAAGCTTGTTTGTTATTTAAAAAGTAACTTATTAAGTACTATATATTAATATGTTATATTATTTAAATAAAATTTGATTAACTATAATTTATTTAATTAAATATTTAATTGTATCATATTATAGTTTAATATCCGTATTTTATTTCAATATTTTACTTTGGTGAATCAGTCAGTTAGTATTTATTTATATTATTTGATTACAAGAAAACTCGCTAATAACTTATATATTATTTTATTTACTTGGTATAATTAATATAGATACTACTTTAACATTTATTCAATTAGTTATTATTTGTAAAATCAATTGTTAATAACTTTATATTAAAAATTCAAATACTCATTAAAATTTTTAACTTGTTAATTCAATGCTCCAGCTAAGTTACGGGGCTGAGAGTGAGTCTCTCACAGTCCCACATGGGCAACACACTCATTGGCATACAGAGCTTGCGAAACAGCTAAATCATCATAACGTGGAATCCCCACACGCAAAGCACATCCGAGCAGGTAGAGAACAAATCGTTATATCCCCAAAGGGCAACAACTCATTTGTAATCGGGCTGTC
This sequence comes from Phalaenopsis hybrid cultivar, assembly GCA_002079205.1. Classification (NCBI taxonomy): domain Eukaryota; kingdom Viridiplantae; phylum Streptophyta; class Magnoliopsida; order Asparagales; family Orchidaceae; genus Phalaenopsis; species Phalaenopsis hybrid cultivar. The sequence continues at coordinate 6,919 of JXCR01091672.1, read as the reverse complement.
AAAATGATATCAACAACAACAAGAGGAAAGACAGAGCTCAACAGAGGTAGCCAAAGGAAGAGAGAAGTAATCCGGATCAGAGTACCACAAACCCGTCCTCCCAAGCTACCAGAACCATAAGTCCGCATAGCCGTGAATGTAATCGACCCAACACGAATTATCATTATTAAGTAAATAGTGAACATTCAACTGTTGTAGGGTGACTTTACTACCTCAAGCAGTTAACCCACATGAAATTTATAAATAATTTGCCAATATTGTTGCCACTTAATCTTCATTTTTCTGATTTGCTTTATGTGCCAAACACACTCTTGGCAACAATCTTAGCACCATACACCAAGCATGCTTGCTAGTTTTCTTAGCAAAATACCATCTTTGCACTCACATCCATGCAAACATTTGTGTACTTTATGTTCGCATGCGAGGCTACCATTGGATCCCACTAAGCCCCAATTTTGGTCGTATATACACATGCATACATACACATACATACATACATACATACATACACACACACACATATACATGTACATACATACAAATACATATATACATATTATATATACATTTTTACAAACGATGTCATTTAAATAAAGTAAATTAATTTTAGCATTTTACATAATGTAAGTTAGTTCTAATTGGGCATTTGCAAACATAACACCCTAAATTCCTACTTATTTAAATATCTAATGCTTAAATTTTATCTTTTACATTTATATGACTCAAATCTTTCATATATATCACATAAAAAATATCATCATTTTAACTTATAAAAGTGACATAAACATTTTCATGCAAAGTTAAGGTGGTATGTACTTAAAAAATTGAACTTTTTGGTGTTGATATGTAAATACAAAAGAGTTGAGGGGTATGCATGTAAATCTTCCTTAATTTTTTATAATATTTACATCTTTTTGGTTGAAATTTTGAACCTTAATATTTCTCTCTATTTTCAGCCAAGCGAAAGAAAGTTTAGGTGTAATAACAAATTATTTAATTTTATATCACTATTTGTAATAAAAAATAGGAAGACTTACATATAAATACCACTCAATTCTTATGTATTTACATATCTAACATCTAAACTTCAATTTTTACATTTGGCTATAATTTTTATGTATTATGAAAGTTTCGAGTGGCATAAATGTAAAAAAGTAAAGTTTAGGTGTTAGATTTATAAATTTATAAGAATTGGGTGTATGTATGCCTTTGAATTTTATGTACATGTTGATTTTTCTACTGAAAATAATCATATTAATAAGCCATAGGATGAAAGTCTGAAATAAGCAAACAAAACCTTTGAAATTTAAATATTGCATATAAGTGTGTAAATGAACCGAACACGAACGAACATAGCTTGTGTTCGTGTTCGGTTCTTTTGAAATTTAGTTTGTTTGAAATAAGCTTGTGTTCGAAATTGTTCGTGAAGTCACTATTTGTGTTTGTTTCTTAATGAACGAGCCGAACACGAGCCAGACATGAGTTATTNATATATATATTTATTATTAATTTATTATATATTATAATTCATAAAATTTAATTTTTTAAAATATCATAAATTATATATATCTAATTATTTTAAATTATTTTATATTTTGAACAATAACGATTCAAACACGAACAAACGCATCCCTGTTCGTGTTTGGTTCGTTTAACTAACCAAACAAAAAAAAATTGTTCACGTTCGTCTCGTTTATTTATCAAACGAATCAAACACAAACTCATTGACGAACCAAACACGAACTGTTTGCCAACAACGAGCTTTTTTGACAGCCCTAATTGCATACAATGCTCTTAATAAATAAATAAATTTTAAAGAGAACTTGCAGATAGAAAGCCAGCTCTAACAGGTGGAATACTCCAAGATAGAGCTATGTCGCCATTATTTTTTGACAGAGTATTTTAAATAAAATTAATAAAAAGTTAGACGAGAATATTATGATTAAATATTTATAATAAATATTAAAATTCATATTTTGACATAAATATATTTAAAAGTTGAAACATTTTTATCAATAATCTGTAATTTCATATAAATCTATATTATCATTACGTATTTTCTCATACTAAGACCAAGCTCTTTTATGCACTCATTAAAGATAGGCNTATTTTTGACATAAATATATTTAAAAGTTGAAAGATTATTAGTTTCTAAACATTTTAATCAATAATCTGTAATTTCATATAAATCTACATTATCATTACGTATTTTCTCATACTAAGACCAAGCTCTTTTATGCACTCATTGAAGATAGGTTTAGCTCCTACGTCTCGTTTTTGTTCTAGGAAAATGACTTTTTCAATATTAAGTTTATTCTTTTAATATACCTTTATTTTGAGTTGACAAATTCAAAAGTAGTCAAGGTGTTCGATGAGAAATCATAGAAAATACAATGAACATCAAGATTTAATGTGAAAATACTTGAGAAATAGAGAAAAAAACCATGCAGCCACACCACACCGCACTCATACTTCGGAACAGTTTAGGATGCCTAGGTTCTCTACTTCGCATAAGAGAAAACAAAATTGTGTGCATTCCAATCGGTGACAGCGAGCCTTTAAGCGAAGAACTGCTTGAATTCGGTTATGGGAATGGGGTTGCCACGATATTGCACTGCGGTGCTCTCCTTCGGGTGTTGCAATGTTGCGCTTTTAGGTTCCTGAACCAGACTAAGTGTTGCAGCGCTGGTGGTCTCGGCGCTTGGGTACTCAACTTTGGGCGCTATCTTGTTGTGCTCTCTGGTTTTGACCTGTATCAGGTGCAACAATGCTGCCTTCTAGGCNGATGTGTATAAGAGACAGACATACCCCCTGACAAACTCACCATCAAGCTTGAAAGACAAAACTAATGGCTTTGAGTGACCAATTGATTAATAAAATCAGGCTTCATATTATAACAATCTCCCACTTGGAGACTAATTGCGATCAATCCAGTTCCTCCAAATTGTAACATCTTCATAGTTATTAGTTGTAGTGTGGCTTATCCCTGCTCAACCTTCTTGAGCTCCAATTAAAGTCGAATAAAACTTTTGTTTCTCATCCATTGCTGCCTTAATCAACATATTTGTCAAATTCTAGGTTGTGTGTATCTTCTTCTAAGATAATTGATAATTTTCTAGCTGTGAACAAATGAAATGATATCTTAGCTACATTTTTTTTATCGAGAGATGAATGAGACATTCTTTACTATATGAATGATACTCATAATAACCACTATTAAACTTTCCATTCTCCTGCTCTTTGTCAAGTTTTAACATAAATCTCTGAGTAAAATCATTTCATTACTAGCTTCTCTGATAACAATATACTCAGATTCTGCAGTCGATAATGTAATAATCTTTTATAACTTGGAAACTCAACACATTGTTGTGTTTTTAAAAACAAAGATAGAATCTCTTGCACTTTTTATATCATTAATATGCCATGTCAGATTTGAACCAACAAATCCTTGTAGATTAATCCATATACGTCCAAAGAAAAGTGTATTGTTGATTGTTCCTATCAAGTATATGAGAATCCACTTTGCCACCTCAAAATGATATTTGCCTAAATTAATCATATACTTGTTGACTATCCCCACTGTATGTGTAATATATGAAGCATGCAGAGTTCTCATAAGTATTTGCTCTGCTTCAAGCCTAGGAGATTGCTCCTTAGATTGTTTAAAGTCACTCATATGGCGATTCAAATTGATTTTGCCTCTCTCATGCTGAATTCATGTAGGAAAATCTCTACATATTTTATCTAAGACAACTTTAATATACTTGTACTCTTGTCTCTACTGATTCTCATAACAACGATTTCTTGGTTAGGCCTAAATCTTTCATTTTAAACACCCCTGATAATTGCTCATACAAATTCCTTATCTATTCCATATCTGACTTAGTAATCAACATGCCATCCACATATATAAGAAACACAATATAAAAATTATAAAAATGTTAAATGAAGTAATAATGATCTATATGACATTCTGTGTACTCACCAACTGTTTGACATAAACTTATCAAAACTCATGTAGCATAATCTTGGTGTCTGATTCAAACCAAAAGGGATCTACATCAGTCTACAGAACATGTTTTTTTTTTTTGAAACTTATATCCATTTGGTTGCACCATATATGATTCTTCTTCCAAGTCATCTTGTAAGAATGTTTTCTTTATATCAAATTGCAATTCATATGTAGATATTTCTTTACTATTCAACTCAACATAACTCTAAAAGTCATCAACTTCATTCCGTGAGAAAAAAATTCATAATAATTATCTCCTTTCTTTTGCTGATATCTTTAGACATAAAGAATTGCCTTGTAGCACTTGCTACCGTTTAACTCTTCTTTCTACTTATAAACCAACTTGTTGTGCAGTTCCTATTTTCACATAGTAATTTTGCCAATTCTCATGTTTAAATTGATATTAGTGACTACATGATGTCATCCATAATAGACTCTCACTTCTTTGAGTTTTCAAACTAAGTGGTCTCATCATAACATTCTGGTTTACCGCTATTAGTTAGCAGTATAGATAATACAAAAAAGGAGAATACCATTATTTTGATCGTGTGATTCTGCTGGACCTCTTGAATTCAATGGCAGGTGTTGAGAAACTTTTTTGTGCTTCATCAGATTGAGTACCTTTCCTTTCTTCATCTTCCTGATCACTTGGATCTTTTGTCAACATATTTGGAAGTGTCTTGAGAAGTAATTGATGGAGAATCTTGAGATTTTTTTTTTGCTATTTGTATACATCTCCATTTCATTGAAAGTAACATCCACACTTCTAATGAATTTCAAATTATGATATTCTCAAATTTCTAAGCAAATTCATCTGAGTCATACCTACTAAAATTGCACATGACATATTTAGAATCAAGTTTAATCCGAATCTCGCAACAACATGAATACATGATAAATAAAAAAATAGTTTTAGGTGAGATAGATTTACCTCTTTGCCCCTCTGATCTTGTTTAGGTAAGCATTCATTAAAAGGTAATGATGGATCACAATTTATCAGCTAAACTATAATGTTTGATACTTTTGCCCAAAATTGCATTGGTAAGCTTGCATGCAGTCTCATACTCTTGAAAATTTTATGATAGTTCTATTCATGTGTTCAACAACACCATTTTACTGCGGAGTTCTTAGAATAATGAACTCATGATTGATTCTTTTTGAAGCAAAATAATTTCTAAACCTATGATCAAGATACTCACCATTAATATCTGATATGAGACATTTCAACATCAAACTTGTCACTCTTAACCATGAATTTTCATTTATCAAATTTATCAAACACATCATATTTAAATTTTAAGAAATGCACCCATACTTTTTTTGTATGAGCATCAATGAAGATGACAAAATAAAGAGAACCTCAAATATATTGTACTTGAGTAGGACCTCATATTGCAATATGCACTTACTACAACTTTTGTACTTCACATTTGGCTATGTTTTTGAGAAATTAGCCTTTATTGCCATAAATATAATTTTCAAAAAAAAAAAAAAACAAATCAAATATATAGAATTTAAGCCAAGAAGTTTACTATTACAAAATAAAGACTTCATACTATCCAAATCAAATGCCCAAGCCTAGGGTGTCAAAGTCCTACATCCCTTTTGTTTTGGCTACTTCAATAAATTTAGACATCCATTAATGAGATAAAGTGAGCATTCAATGTCGCTTCAAGCTGTCACCATTGCACGTGTAGTAACCTTACATGAATTTTGTGTGAATGTGATTACATAACATAACTTTAAAAGCTAACTCACAAGAATAAAATTTTTCTTAAAATGTGAAACTCGTCTAACTTCATTTAGTTTGCAAACTCATCTATTTGACAACCTGATTTCAACATCACCCTTTCCAATAATAGTATAGACCTTTTTATCTTCCAAATACAACTTCCATAAGTCACCTTGAGTGTAGTTTCTAAACATATCTTTGTTGGGAAAAGCATGAAAATAGGCACTTGAATCTATTTTCCATGATTCAACACTATCTAGGGATAAAATAAGGGAGTCACATTGGATTTAAACTATGATGATCTTGTGGAAAGTTTTTTATCATGACATTTACCACTAACGTTATTTGAAGCTTTGCAGTTTATTTTAAAGTGATATTTCTTCCAGAAATTTTAGTATTCATTTATACCTTCTCCTCTTCTTGATCTAGACTTTCATTATCTGGAATTTAATCATTCTCTGCTTGTGCATCTGTCAAATTTCTTCCTCTAGTTTTAACATTCACTATAGAATTTAAACTTTCACTTCTAGCCTTCTTGTAAACTTCTTCTTTAAGAACTAACCCCATAATATAATTAAAGTTTAACTTCCTATTACCTAATAAGTTACTCACCACAATAATTAGTATATCCCAATTATTTGGCAATAAAGATAAGAGAAAGAGTTCCCTTGCCTCATCATCAAACTTGATGCCAACAAAACACAACTGGTTTGTCACAGTGTTGAATTTATTCAACTGTTCAACTGCAAGGAATATTTGAACTAGCGTCAGACTTAGCGTCATTATTTTAATTTGATGAAAAATTAGCGTTATATTTTCATCTGTTTTTCATCGAGCGCTGCTCGTTGGTGAAAAAAGGGATGCTATTAAGTAATATTAGACTTAACATCGACTTTACATCATGATCTTTGTTGTTATTAATTTACTTAATAGCGTTAGAGAATTTCGACACTAAGACCGACTTTAATGCCCTAAAAACTTCTTCCGCCAAGAAAGAACCTTCATTTGTGCATTTTGCATTATTGCCTAGTTCTGACCTCGCCGACGCTCCATTCTCTCGAACACTTGATCCACCGTCTCCGACCAACTTCCTCTGGAGAGAACACGATATATGCACTGTTGACCTCACTTTTGGTTGAGGTCTAGAAATTTCTTTAGTAGCCTAGGTCTAGCTA
>JXCR01091664.1:309467-324829 GCA_002079205.1 Phalaenopsis hybrid cultivar | reverse complement strand
TTTGTGAATGTTTGGTGTTAAAGTAGTGTTTAATTATGAATATAAATGTTTATTTCACTTAATTAGAGGTTATAACATGTGATGTATAGTGATCCCGACTTTCTTTATAGATATAAAATGCGATGTAAGAGATTAAATGCTTAATTTCCTTAAAAGTGATTCCTAATTTGAAACAAAGCCAACAAATTGATCCAATGCAAAAGCTAGCTAAATTTTCAACTATGAAGCAAAGAAGAACACGATTATAATAATTAAATATGGAATACTACCCAAGTATGCATATCATTATCAAGTAATATATGACTTTTTGATTAAGCCCCAAATATTGAACCCACAAAGAAACTTGGCAATATGCACTTTAGAAAGTTAAAAATTTTAGATGACAAAAATCTACTTAACAAAATATTCTTACTTAAACTTAAGGTCTTATAATAGGAATGAAAATTTGATTCTTTTTGTAATTTTTGGTTTATGAAAATAAAGTAAACAACTAATTAACTTAACTAAATATTTGCAAGATGAAGGTAATATAAGTAAAATATCTTTTTTCCTTATCATGAATCGATAATAAGTCTAGAAATTTGTTGTGGAAGTATGCTAAATGTGTTGTACCAAATAGAAGCAATAAAATTTTTTACCCTTACTAGAGATGCTATAAAGAACATTGGTTAATATATAGTTTGAATGGCCTTGAAAGTCGGTTAAGTAGGGAAGATACTAGCTCTCACTCTACAGTTCCCTCTTCTCTCTCCACTTAGGGGCTTACATCTCGTATCAAAACCTAAAACTATAAATCAAATTGAGTGTTTTACACTGTCACTCCAAAGTCCTCTAATTCTACACCATTAAAAAGTTTATTTTCCTATTTATTTGCACTCAACCTCATTAACTAAATTCTCATTCATGAAATCAATATGTGATTCTAACCATTTGTAGATTGAGATAATATCATCTCAGACCTTACATGTTCTCACAACAGGTATTAACATCTTAATTGGCCAAATCAAGAAGTAAATGAAGTACAAGGATTCAAATCATCACAACTTCTTCCAACATTGAGGTCTAATACTTCACACAACTTTCTTTAAATACTTAATTACTTATCATTTTAAGAAAAAAGATAAAGAAAACTACTCAGAATCCATGGAGAAAACACAACCACACATGAGTTTAGAAGTAGAAATCATGCACACAAACAAGAAATCTAAATTAAAACCAAATATAGTCATAAAGATAAACACTTATCTCAAATCATCTCCACCAAATGCCTTGAAGTTTCTTTGAATTCTCTTCCTCCTCTCACAATACAAACTAACACTCAAAATAAAAAGAAAAGTGGTCGGCGGCGGCGACGTCGATGGACAACGGCGGTGACGGTTACTAAGATGAATGGTGGTTGTGGATGTCTAATGGCTGGCCTCCTCTCTTTGGTGATCCAAGTCTTTTTTATGAAAATCCAGAAGATGCCTTGGTGTCTCTTCAAAATGTGTCTCCATTCAATGAATCTTCTAGAAGCTCCTTCTGTCAAAAGCCAATTGAATGAATTTTTGTGTCCATGGACTATTTCCTACATTTTTACCAAGGGCTGCTTCAAACACCTCTTTAAAATTTGTTTAAACTAAATTAATTATCAAATAACTACTTTTGGCACTTAAGCATGGGGTACCAGGCGCTTAGGCGCCAGTGCTGGGCGCTTAAGTGCCCCAGTTCATTTTTGCACATTCATCATTTTTGCTCCAAATTTGGTCCTTTTTAACTCCTGTTAGTAATTTTCATCCATTTGATCCTACCTAAAAGAAAAAAAACACACAAATAACTTTCATTAAAGCACAATATCTTAAAAATTTNAGCTCCTTCTGTCAAAAGCCAATTGAATGAATTTTTGTGTCCATGGACTATTTCCTACATTTTTACCAAGGGTTGCTTCAAACACCTCTTCAAAATTTGTTTAAACTAAATTAATTATCAAATAACTACTTTTGGCACTTAAGCAAGGGGTACCAGGCGCTTAGGCGCCAGTGCTTGGCGCTTAAGCGCCCCAGTTCATTTTTGCACATTCATCATTTTTGCTCCAAATTTGATCCTTTTTAACTCCTGTTAGTAATTTTCATCCATTTGATCCTACCTGAAAGAAAAAAAAACACACAAATAACTTTCATTAAAGTAGAATATCTTAAAAATTTGTATAAAAATATGTATGAAAACACTATATATTTTAGTTGTATCAAAATCCCTCAAACTTAAAATGTTACTTGTCCTCAAGTGACCTTTCAATCTGTTAAAAATTAAATAAGTAGATGATGTATATGAGTTTCTTTAGGAGTTACTAAAATTTTGATATAGAAATATAGTAGTCCAATTTAGAAAAAAATTTAGTAAATGAGACCAACTTAAAGTTTAGGAATTTTAAATGTTAAGAAATATGAAAATATGAGTTTCTATCAAATTCAAAAATATTGTAGATTCTCCAAATATAGAGTTTAGGCATTTTCTCCCCTTAAAAACTTTTATTAAGCATAATTTTACTTATCATATTATATCCTTAAGCTTAAGAGTTTCTCAAGTCTTATACTTTAGAAAGATTAAATGTGTAACCAATTTTTAATTAGGCACTAATCCTCAAGCTTCTCCTCGATTTTTCAAATTTTCTTATCTTTTTTTTTTTCATTTTTCTTTTTCTTTTTCATTTTTCTTTTTCTTTTTTTTCTTTTTCTCAGGCAAGGATTACTATATCTGGATAGGTCTTTAATGATTTTGAATTCCACTCTTCCTTTTCTAAAGCAAAGAGTTTATATATTTCCTTTTCTTAAAAATTTAACTGTAGTTTTTGAACATTACTTTCAATAAAAGAAACTTGTGGTTTGAAAATAAAAGTCTTAATCTTCTAAATTTTCTAAAAATACAATTTTTCCTACTAAAGATAGTTACACTATATTTATCTTTTTCCACTCTAAAAAGTTTTTAAATTTAAGTTTTTTTTTTACTATAAATTTTAACTAAATTATCTTACTCATTTCTATATTAAAAATTTTACTTCCCTAATATAACCTCATATACATGATCATTTTTCTTCAAATTAAAATCAAATTTATTTGAAATACATTTGAAAACAAATAAATTTTAGGTTTTAGAAAATTATTCATCCCTCCCCCAAACTTAAGTTTTTAATAAAATAAAACATTTTGACATCATATATAAATATTGGCAGGAATAAAAATTTAAAAATAACATGTTAACAAGAATTTTTTTTTGCTAAATATATAAGTACAAAAATTAAAAGCAGAAGTAAAAATTAAACTGATCAATTTTTAATTTACTTAACATGCAGAGATTCATTAGACTTCAATGCAGTGGAGTATAACATAAAAACAAATAAATACTAAAAACAAAAAACACACTATCAAACATACATGACTGCAACATAAAGAAAAATATCTGGTAGTAAATTGAAAATTTAAAACATGTAGCTTTTAAGTAAAGTTAACTATATTCTAAACCTTCCTAAGATCCATAATTAAGTTCAACACAAACTAACTAACTACAAAAAAAACAACACAGTTAACACAATTACTAAAACACATACATAATAACTACTCACAAAAAACACAAATACGTTACCATAGTGTCTATTAAACAATGCACAATAAAAACTAAAGGTCTCAATAATAATAACTGAAAACATAACAAAAATTACAGAATAACTGCACCATCCAAAGTTCACAATAATACATAAACTAAAAATCAAACATACTATAAATCCAATCTAATCATCCTTATCCTCTGCATCACTCTCTTCACTATGACAAGTAGTTGCAGGCTTATATGATGGATATCTCGGATATTGAGGAAATACAACATCCTGATTACCTCTCATGAGGTTTTATATAGCTAAGTTGTATTCTCCCCCATAATCACCCTGTCTCTTCATGTATCCATTCATATGCACTGCAAAATTTTCTGTAATAGCTATGACTGAGAATCAAATCCAGAAGTCTGACCTTGATATGTAGAAGCCAAAGAAGTAGAAGCTCGCGATGTCAAAGCAGCAGAACTACTAGAAATCCTCCTCTCCAGCGAAAAATGGAATGATGTGAATAAGATTTCACATTCACACTACTAATGGGCTTAAGAGGTTGCAAGATCTCCTCCCAACTATCAAATCTAACTCCAGCCTCCTCGCATACAGAAAAGATCAAGGATGCAAATCCCAAACATGTTGTAGTATTAGCGACGATGGAACTGGTAAAAACACTATGAATCAATGCTCCAATGTCGATGGGCTTGATCTACTGTATACAATATTTCAAAGTTGCTTGATCATGGGTTACTTCACTAAGATGATTTGTAGGCAGCAAACGACCCAAAATGAAATAATGTCATGCCTTTACAGTGACATCCAACTTCGAAGTGGAAAAGTTAACTCTCCTTTAATTTGTAATTTTCTAAAGTCCTATTCGAGCAGTTAAAGATGAAATAATCTCATCTAGGTCCTCCTCAGTAGGACTATAATTTGAATAAAAACATAAAGTACTTGGGGGCAATTGATAAAATTGGTTTATTACCTCAGGTGAAAAAGGTATCGTCTTTCCCCTTTCCATGACTCCTTCAACTTCGGGGAGATTAGCATAGAACTCCTGCACAATAGAAATCACTACAACAACAGAAAAAATAACAGAACCGCTCCCACTGGCGAAGAACAATCATATCTTCCACAACTCCTCCTTGATTTTTAAAACATCGCTCAGTAATCAACTTTCTCGATTGCAGTGCATCACTGTGTCGATCCTGAGCTCTCGATCTGACAAACTTGCTTGAATCAAATTGACCCTTTCATATTCTCCTCTTCATTCTTAGTGCCATTTCTAAAAAAATCGTATAAAATTCACAATAAAATTCAAATTCAACTCTAAATCACTAAACTTAACTTCTAAAAGCTTAAACTACCAAATCCATGTATTTTCCATAGATTTTTCTCTAATTTTTACCATGAATAGTGACTTTCAGGTAGCTCATGAATGTGCTCAAAATACATGGTGAAAATCAAAGATTTTTACATAGAAGTGAATCTCTTACCTCAAAGATATCAAATTTAGCAGTTTTTCTTGAATCCACAAAAAAATCTCTGAAATAGGGTGTGCCCAAGCTCCAAAATTACAAAAAATATAAGGGAGAAGATGACGTCGAGTAAAAATAATGAAGTTTTTCAGATTGATTTGTCACTTAAAACAGTTCACGAACCGATTTACGTGAACTGATGCTTAAGCATGAATGGTTTGGTGCTTAGGCACCCATCTCTCGGTTTATGCAGCGCTTATGCACAGAGTCATGGCATTTAGGCGCCAGTGCACAAATTTTGATTTTTTTGATTTAAGTGAAATGCACTCCTAGCCTAAGTCAACCAACTTTACATGGTCTCATAACTCTTTAATAACTATTTTCTTCCCTTTCAATTCCCCTCTTACTCAAGATTCACCAATCTTAACTAATTCAATTCAACCCAAAATAATAAGAAATTTCACACAAACAAACACTTATATTCATTTATGAATGGTTACAAAAGTTCTTAAATACATAAATTCTCAATCTAAATAGTCTTGGATTAGAAAATTCCTAAACACAAATGCTAGGTAATCATCATATTAAGAACATACTATACACACTTAACAATAAACAACAAACACTAAATACTCAAACATTAAACAATGAACTTAATTCCATTTTCCAGTTGGTGGAACGAATCCTGGCCTATCATTAGTCTCTCCTTCAGCATTTGCAATGTAAATTTGAAAGAACAGACGATGTTTAATAACTCTGGTTGAATCTTCTTGAATCCACTTGTTCTTCAAATACATATCCTTGTCCGCTTCTTCTATAAAACTGGTATGGCTAAACTACATCTTAAGTTGACATCCCATATGATCCAGATGTGCGTTAACTTCCATCACTTTTGATTCAATTAAAGCCACACCAACCTTAATTTTAGTGATTTTCTCAGTTATTCCTTCAATACTAACGACAAGGAAATCATTGTATAACTCTTGCGCGCTTTGACTAACAAACTTCTTTCTCATTACCTCCTACTTCTTCTTAAAATCACTCTCCCAAGATGACATTTTTCCAAAAATCTCACCTTTTCACTTAGAATTTAGGGTTAAATGGAAGTGTGGTGAGACTTCTCCTCATATCCTTCTATTTATAGGCTCTAAACTCTTCCTATAACTGCTAGGCAAGTCCTAGAACTTTATCTTATGTTAGAACCAACCAAATCTTGGTTAAAACTTTTAAAAACTGCTAGGTACATCCTAGAACTTTATCTTACGTTAGAACCAACCAAATCTTGGTTAAAACTTCTAAGAAACTAAAATTTACGCTAATATTTAACTGTTGCGCTTAAGCGCTGGATATTGTCGCTTAAGCGTTGGTGCTCAATTTAGTATAGGTCAATTTAACGTCAAAATACTCATTCTAACATGTCTAAGTCATCTTTTAAGGTCTTAGAATAATCACTAAATCAATCTATGCTCAAAATACTTCCAAAAATTTCCAAATCACAAATAATAATAAAAACAAACACACAGATAACTGTAGGTTGCCTCCCACAGAGCGCTTGGTTTAATGTTGTCAGCATGACGTAACCAGTGCTTATTCTGGTTGACCCAAGGTCATAAAATCATTTAATTTAAGTTGGTCACCTAAAAAATAGGATTTCAACCTGTGACCATTCACTTTGAATATTTTATAAGTTTTAGGATCTTTTCTATCCACAGCTCCATAGGGATAGAATTTCTTCACAATAAATGGGCCCACTCATCTGGACTTAAGTTTGTCTAGAAATAATCTTAACCTTGCATTGTAAAGCAAAACTTGTTACCATGGCTAAAAATTTTTAGTCACAATCCACCGATCATGTCACATCTTCATCGTTCCGATCTTAGCACTTTCATAAGATTCATTCCTTATCTCTTCAAGCTCATTTAATTGCAATAGTCTATTTTCACCAGCATCCTTTAAATTGAAATTAAATTCCTTAATAGCCCAATATGCTTTATTCTTAAGTTCAACTGGTAAGTGACATGCTTTCCCAAATATTAGCTTGTATGGGGACATTCATATAAGAGTTCTTTATGCAGTCCTATAAGCTCACAAAACAAAGTCAAGTTTGACTGACAAATCCATTTTGGTTGGATTTACAGATTTTTCCAATATTCTTTTAATTTCACGAATGGATAATTCAGCCAAACCACTTGTCTGAGGATGATAAGCAGTAGCAATTCTATGGTTAATATGATATTTCTTTAATAACTTTTCCATCATTGCATTTCTGAAATGACTTCCCCCATCAGTTATGATTACTCCTGACATCCCAAATCTATAAAATATGTTTATTATTAAAAATTTTGCAACAATTTAAGCATCACATCAAGGTAAAGCAACAACTTCTATCCATTTGGATACATAGATTACTGCTAATAATATATATAAATTTATGAAAAATGGTATAAATGATCCTATGAAATCTAATCCCCAAACTTCAAATATCTCAACTTCTAACCCATAATTGAGGGGCTTCTCATTTTTCCTAGAAAACTTGCCTACTTGTTCACATCAACCACAAGTTTTGATATATGCGTTAACATCTCTAAAGATTGTAGGCATATAAAATCCAAATTATAAAATTTTGTAAGTTGTTTTGTCATCACCAAAATGTCCCCCAAAATCCAGATTATGACATTTTTGGATAATTTCATAAGTTTCTTCTAAAGGTACACTTATTTGAATAGTAAGATCATTTCCTTAATTTTATAAAAATGGGTCATCAAAAAAATAAGTCTTAGCTTCAGATAAAAATGTTCTCTTTTTTTGGTATGTCATTCCATAGGGTATAATATCACTAACAATGAAGTTCATAATATTTGCATACTAGGGAACACACCAGTCATTAACATTGAACAATTTTTCATATAGAAAATGTTCATCAATTTCCTTTTCAAAACTGAGTGGTTTTTCTAATTCAAGCCAAGACAGATGATCAATAATTTGATTCTCATCTCCCTTTCTATCTACTCTCTCGAAGCCAAGTTCTTGCAAAAGAAGAATCCATCTTATAAGTCTTGGTTTGCATCATTCTTTTTTATTAAATACTTAATAGCAGAATGATATGTATGCACAATACATTTAGTTCAAATTAAGTACGATATAAATTTATCAAAAGCATATACTACTGCTAATAAGTATTTCTCGGTTGTGGTATAATTAATTTAAGCTTCATTAAGAGTTCTACTAGCACAGTAGATAACCTTAAAAATCTTATCATGTTTTTGTCCTAATAAAACTCCAATGGCATAATCACTAGCATCACACATTAATTCAAAAGGTTTCCCCCAATCTTATGAAAATATAATTGATGCAGTGACTAATTTTTGTTTTAATAATTCAAAAGCTTTTAGGCAGTCTTTATCAAAATTAAAAATTGCATCTCTTTCATCTCATTGAGGCTTAGCAATTTTTGAAAAGTCTTGAATCTATCACCAGTAGAATCCAACATGTCCTAAAAAACTTCTAATTTCTTTCACACTTGATGGGTAAGGTAAATTAGCAATCACTTGAATTTTTGCAGGATCCACTTTCATACCATTTTTTGACATTTGATGTCCCAAACTATTCCTCTTGCTACCATAAATTAGATTTTTCCCAATTAAGGACTAAATTTGTTTCTTCACAGTGCTTAAGAACTTTAGATAAATGTTTTAAGCTCAATTAAGGACTAAATTTGTTTCTTCACAGTGCTTAAGAACTTTTGATAAATGTTCTAAATATGATTCAAATGAATTCTAAACTCTGAAAAGGAATCCATAAAACTTTAATCCCTTTTTCAATTAAATCACAAAAAATAGCCATCGTACATCTTTGAAATGTAGCAGATGCATTGCATAAACCAAAGGGCATTCTTCTAAAAGCCAATATACCATAAGGACTAGTAAAAGTTGTTTTCTCTTGATCCTCAGGAGCTATTTATATTTCTTGATAGCTAGTATATCCATCCAGAAAACAAAAGTATTTATACCCAGCTAGTCTATCCAACATTTGATCTAGAAAGGGTAGTGAAAAATGATCTTTCCTAGTGGAGAGATTTAATTTTCTATAATCAATGCATATTCACCATCTTGTGACTTGTCTTGTAGGTATTAACTCGTTATGTTCATTTAAAGTCAAAGTCACTCCTCCTTTCTTAGGAACGTAGTGAATTAGATTAACCTATGCACTATCTAAAATAGGGTAGATAATTCCAACATCTAACCACTTTAAAATTTCTTTCTTAATAACTACGTTCATACTAGGATTGAATTTCCTATGAGGATCAGCCATGGGTTTGCAGTTCTCTTCCATATGAATTTTATGCATACAAATGGAAGTACTGATTCCTTTTATATTAGCAATTATCCCTCCAAAGGCTTTCTTGTAAGTCTTTAAAGTTTTCATCAAACTCTCTTCTTCTTCTCTAGTTAATTTTGAGGAAATTATAACAGGTAATGTAGAGGAATCACCTAAAAAAGGCATACTTCAAATGTTCAGGAAGTAGCTTCAACTCAAGCTCACGAGGTTTTTCAACTGATGGACAAAAAGATTTATCTTTTTCTTTCATGTACGAAACTTCAAAACTTTCTAGAACATAATTTGAATCTTCCTTATATAAATCTTCATATTGATCTAATTTCTCTTCAGGCTCGTGTTCCAATTCTTTCATTTCAGATTTCTCTTCATGAATTGCTTTAAAATGATATTCACTTAAATATCTAATCACATCCATTCTATAACATCACCATCTTTACCTTCTGCAAGGTATTTAATTGATTTGGAAATATTAAATGTAATTGTTTGATAATTGACGTGAATAGTTAATTTTCCTTTCTGCACTTCTATCATTGCTCTTCCCATGAATAGGAAAGGTATCCCCAAAATGATAGGTATCTCCTTATCTTCCTCCATAACTAGTACAATGAAATCAACAAGAAAGATAAATTGATCCATTTTTGCTAGGTCATCTACTATAACTCCCTTAGGATATGTTATTGAATGATCTCCTAAGTATAGATTTATAATAATAGGGGTTAATTCTCCTAATCCCAATATTTTAATAATTGATAATGACATAAGCTTGATGCTTGCACTAAAATCACATAAAGCTTTCCCATAAAATATTTCTTCTATTGCACATGGACTTGCAAAGCAACCAGGATCTTTAAGCTTTTCATAAGCTTTTTCTGAATTATAGCACTGCACTCCTCACTAAGTGTAATAGTTTCATTATCTTCAAACTTCCTTTTCCTGTTAAGATTATCCTTCATAAACTTCACATAACTTGGCATTCATTTTAATGCTTCAAAAAATGGAATATTAAGTGTAAGCTTCTTAAAAATTTCTAAAAATTTTGAAAATTGCTTATCCAACTTTTGTTGTCGGAGCCTCTGAGGAAATGGAGGTTGTGGCTTTTCCAAGCCAACTTTAAGTGGAGAGATAGGTCTCTCTAAACCTTTCAGAGTGTCCTCTTTTGGTTCTTCAATATCTTCTCTCTTTACTTTAGTCTCTTTTTGAACTCTACCTTCCAATTCTCTTCCTCTTTTAAGTTGAACGACTTTTACTTGCTCTTTATTCTAGTCTTTTGGATTTACTTCTGTATTACTAGAAAGTGTTCCTTCAAATCTATTACTTAATGAATTTGTTATTTGTCCCAACTGATTCACAATATTTCTAATTGTAGCTCGTTGACTTTGTAATTAATTTCCCATTTGTAACACCACTTCTTGTATAGACAACTTCATCTCCTTAAATTGTGGATTTCTTTTAATACTTGGAGGATAGATAGGTTCTATAGTTACTATTCCCTTGCTTATTTCAATTTTATAATTAGTTTACTTGGTTGTTCCCTCATTGTTGATTATTACCACCCGAAGTATTATCCTAGTTAAAGTTAGGATGATTCTTCCAACCTGGGTTATTATAATTTGAATATGGTTTATTCTGCTTGTTATTTATGACATTCAAAGTTTTTAATGATGCTTGAGAATGTCCATTTAACCTAATGAATTCTCTTCAATCATGGAAATTTGTTAAGAAAAATTCATTCCAAATTGGTCTAACTTCCTTGAAATTGCAGCAACCTGATTTGATAACATGATAAAAGCATTAGTTTCATTAAGATTGGCTACTTTCTTAAGATTTATCCTTTCAGAGGGCCATTAAAAATTATTTGTAGACATCTCTTCAATTAAAGCATAAATGTTATTAAATGGTTTTGACATCAATGAACCACCAGCAGTGGCATCGATAATAGATCTAAGAGAACCAACTAATCCATTATAAAAAGTTTGAATTATTAACCAATCTGGTATAGCATGGTGTGAACACTTTCTTAAGAGTTCTTTAAATCATTCCCATGCTTCATTGATAGACTCTCCTTCAAACTAGCAAAATGATATAATATCATTTCTAAGCTTCACAGTTTCTTATGGTGGAAAATATTTAGCATGGAATTTTTGCGCTAAATCACCCCAAGTTCTGATAGATCCAGGTAATAATGAATGTAACCATATCGTAGCTTTATCCCTTAGTGAGAAAGAAAATAATCTAAGTCTTATAACATCATCTGATACATCATCTTATTTAAATGTAGCACACAATTCTAAGAAAATGGCAAGATGTAAATTTGGATCTTCAGTTGGTGCTCCCCCAAATTGATTATTTGATACCATTTAGATAATAGCAGGTTTAAGCTCAAATGAATTAGCCACTACAGTGGGTTTTTGATTACTACAATTAAGTTCATCCACTGTAGGGTTCGCATAATCCCTTAAAGCTCTAAAATATTCAACATTTTGATTATTTTGATTTGCTGTTTCTTAAAAATTTTCAGTAATTTTTAAATTTTTAAATTTCCTAATAGCACTTTCTAATTCTAAATTGTAAGGCATAAGTCTTATACAACCTGAATTACACATACATTACTATAAAACACATAAAAAAAATTAAATAAAATGAAAATAAAAACACACAAATAAGGACTTAATATAAAAAAACAACACTATAATATTTCTATAATAAATCTTAAAGATTAAATAAGATTGTAAAAATAGAAATTTTTCTTTCTAAAAACTCTCTTTTTTTAATTTTAATTTTCCTTCGTTGGTTGCCTTTTTGACTATTGAGTCTTCTAGACGTTCTTCCTTTCAAAAGCCATTTGAATAAATTTTCGTGTCCATGGACTATGTCCCAGGTTTTTACCAAGGGTTTCTTCAAACACCTCTTAAAAAATTCATTCAAATTCAATATATCATCAAATAACTACTTATGGTGTTTAAGCTCGGGGTACCTGACACTTAGGCGCTACTCTCTGGTGCTTAGATGCCCCAGTTCTTTTTTGCAACTTCATCATTTTTGCTCCTTCATCATTTTTTTTCCAAATTTGATCCTTTTTCACTCTTTTTAACATTTTTCATCCATTTGATTGTACCTGAAAGGAAAACACACAAATACCTATCATTAAAGTGCAACATCTCAAAAATAGATATAAAAATCTGTATAAAACACTATATATTTTAGGTGTATCATATAGCTAGGAATGCTACATCTAGTGGTTTGGGTTACCCTACCCTGATTTTCACTTTATGTGAGCAATCAGGAGTAGAGTCCCATAGAAATGAGGAAAAGCTACAACCACAAAATCTTATTGGGAAGCATATGGTTCAAAGAGTGAATCATTTGTTGAGTCCAGGAGTGGAGGTAGTGACAAAGCCTCAACATCAGCTACAGGGGCATGTACTTCTCGCTCTGCTTCACTTGAAAATGTTATGGAGCAACTCATGATTCAACAAATGAATATTGTGAATATGTAGAATAAGATTGGAGGAATTGAAGCAAGAATGCTTACAATGATGAATATAAGCTGAGGAGAGTTCAACATGATATAACTTATGAGGAGTCTATGGTTAGATATCTTAGGGGTGAGTATATAGTGGAATTTCAAACTTGCCCCAGCTTCACTCCTTATGCTCTAGATCATGAAGAAGATGAAGAAGAAGAAGAAGAAGAAGAAGAAGAAGAAGAAGATGGTGATAATGAGGAAGGCGATGAAGATTGATATCTTAGAAGTTAGTTTGTTTGAGGTTTCTTTGTTATTTTTATTGGTTACTGTTTGTTATTGTTTTAAAAGNAGCTGAGGAGAGTTCAACATGATATAACTTATGAGGAGTCTATGGTTAGATATCTTAGGGGTGAGTATATAGATCATGAAGAAGATGAAGAAGAAGAAGAAGAAGAAGAAGAAGATGGTGATAATGAGGAAGGCGATGAAGATTGATATCTTAGGAGTTAGTTTGTTTGAGGTTTCTTTGTTATTTTTATTGGTTACTGTTTGTTGTTGTTTTAAAACTGTTGTAGTAAGAACTTTCATTTTAATGATGTCTTGTGGACTGTCAACACTATTTTGGTTGAGGAGTTGCCCGTAAGAAGCTATCGGTCACCGAAATCAAAATCCTGTCGCCCGCTTCGGAAGGACGTTTTAATTTACATATATATATATATAAATTTTAGAAAAATATGAAATCAAAATGACCCCATATTTTTCATATTTTAAATGAAAGAGCACTATACCTCAAACCCTATATCTATCCTGAAGGATAAACATAATATTTTTAGGATGAGGCTCGATCAAATAAACTAAGAAATATATGACGTTTGTTTGGTCCGTGAAATCGTTTTATTTGCCGATAAGTTCCCATATCTAATATGAAGAATTAAATAGGGTTTATATTAAGCTGGCTTTGGACAAGCTTCCTGTAAGGGCAAGCCCCTACAGGTAATTACATCTTAAATGACCGAAGTCATTCAAGAAAATATTATCTTCAAAGAGGTCAAAAGGATAGGACTTTTCAATGAGATCAGACAAACAAGGTGTGAAATGAAAATGGCTTAATTTTGGAACATTTATTATAGAATCCGAAGGAGGAAGAACTAGGCGATGTCACAGATCTGAAGGAGAACCTCAGTGACTTCCCAGTCTATCCTATTGTTGGCTTCAGTTTTGAGGAGACCTATTTAAGTGTTGTATCCTGCCAATTTTATTTTTTAGGGCTTACATTCGTGTGAAACAATCACATGAATAGTCTGGAAGATGTGAGGGTTTAAGTCGTGAGAGACGACAACCTCAGAATCCTAAGATGAGTTACGACTTAGATTGTACATCAGAGCTATACAAAGACCTAAAGATGAGGTGAGGATTTATGTTGCATAAGCATAAAACCTCAAAATCTTATGGCTTGGTTGCTTAATTCTAAGGAAGGAAATTTGTTTAGCTTGCGAAGACAGGTTTTGCTGTTGAAGACGGTCGTGTTGCCCACAGTGCTAGCTCTATGCTCCTTGCCATTACGAGTTTGAGTTTTCTAGTGTGTCAAGTTATGGTGTCAAATCAGACAGCCCTATGATTGTAGTTCTTTAAATATTATGAGGCATGTTAAAGTTGTTTAGAGTAACGCCGGTTAAGATCCTATGGTTCCCTCTTTCTGGTATGACCATAGGAAAATATGTTCAGATTTTCATACCTATTTTACACTATTTTTGATGATATTACACATTAAAGAAAGGTATTTTTGTTGCAGGAATGATGAATTAGGGTCATTGGAGCAAAAAGATGAAAAAAGGAGCAAATTTGGAGCGAAAAGAACCAAAATGTAAAGATTTGAACTAGGGCGTCGACGGTAAGCCCAACGACACCGATGACAAGAAATTCCTGAGACTCCAGATCAATTAATTTAGAAGGCCCGCCGATGGCGCCCTCGAGGCCGCTGACGACGAGATTGACGGTTATGTCCAAAGGAGCATTGAATGTGGACGTTTTTTGGAGGGATGCTTAGGCAACTCTTGGGAAAACTCTTCTACAACTATAAAAGAAAACTCTGGCCGAAAATTAGGGAGGGAGGCTGACCACGACTTTTTATATGCTTAAAATATAAGATAAATATGGACGTAATAAATATTCAATAATTGTAAAGTCACACTTATTAGCACAAGTATATGTATCGCTCAAGTAATATAGGGCTCTAATGCAGTCCTAGATATTTATCCCACAAGGAGTGGTTTAGAACTGCGAACTAAGATTTTAGAAAAGCAATACTTTAATCACAACAACAAAGTTCAATTTGCTTATCTGTCACTAATAGGCAATTGAAATAAGTATGTAATTTTAATAACTATTAAATAACTAATGATACTAATGAGGGTTTAATTGTGATATTTAATATATAAGAAAGCATAATTCTCCTTGTCAAGAAATTATAGTGAATGGATAAAGTGAATTAGTTCAATTTATA
>JXCR01091664.1:245776-296457 GCA_002079205.1 Phalaenopsis hybrid cultivar | reverse complement strand
CTAAAAATGGTCTCACTAAAATAATAGTTATTTCTTTATCTTCCTCCATATCTAAAATAATGAAATCCACAGGAAAGATAAATTTATCCACTTTTACTAGCACATCTTCGATAAATAGGATATATAACTGAACNTCTTGATCGTTAACTCTCATAGTTAATTCTCCTTTTTAAACATCTATCATAGCTTTTCTAGTAGCTAAAAATTGTCTCACTAAAATAATAGTTATTTCTTTATCTTTCTCCTAATCTAAAACAATGAAATCCACAGGAAAGATAAATTTATCCACTTTTACTAACACATCCTCTATAACTCCCTTAGGATATGTAACTGAATGATCCGCTAGCTGTAGAGTTACAGAAGTAGGTGAGACTTCTCCTAATCCTAATTTTTTGAAAATTGATGGAGGCATAAGATTAATGCTGGCTCCCAAATTATATAAAGCTCTTCCATAAAAATTTTCACCAATTGCACACGGTATAGTGAAGCTACCAGGATCTTTTAATTTTTCATGAATNTAATTTTTTGAAAATTGATAGAGGCATAAGATTAATGCTGGCTCCCAAATCACATAAAGCACTTTCATAAAAATTTTCATCAATTGCACATGGTATAGTGAAGCTGCCAGGATCTTTTAATTTTTCATGAAGCTTTTTCTGAATAATTGCACTACACTCTTCGCTAACTGCAACCGTTTAATTATCCGTGAACTTCCTTTTCTTGTTCAGAATATCTGTCATAAATTTCACATAATTAGGCATCTGCTCTAAAGCTTCTACGATGGGAATATTCACTGTTAATTTCTTAAGAATTTCTAAAAATTTAGAAAATTTTTTATTTTGTTTGTGTAGCTTCAATCTTTTAGGAAACGGTGGTGAAGGTTTCTCCACAGTAATTTTCATTGGTGTAAATGGATACTCTAAATCTGGGTACTCATGACCATTTTCTTTTTCGGTGTCCACTTTTTCTTTTTTAGTTTTTGTTTCTTTTTGTACCCTTGTTTCCAATTCTTTCCCACTTCGTAATTGTATTGCTTTGATTTGTTCTTTTCCTTGATCTTTAGGATTTAGTTACACAGTACTGGGAAAAGTTCCTAATGTTCGGTTACTAAGCACAGTAGCGATATGTCCCAATTGGTTTTCAATATTCCTAATAGTAGTTCCTTGATTTGTTAATTGATTTCCTTGAATTTGTAATTGATTTCCTTAATTCTATAATTGCTGACCCATGTTTAATATTAGTTCTTCCATAGACAACTTCTTCTCCTTAATTTGAGTGTTTCTGCTAAATCCTGGAGGATAAGAAGGTCTACAGTTAAAATTTCCTTGGTTGGATGAATTTTCTAATGGGTTCACTGGGTTGTTTGCCCATTATTAATTTGTAGAAGAATTGTTTTTCCAGTTAAAATTTGGATGATTCTCCCAACTTGGGTTATAATAGTTCGCATAAGGGTTGNACAAGTAAATAACTTATCTCTAATTTCTCCCCATAAACACTCCTCGAAGTTCCTTTGAATCTCTTCCTTTCTAATCTCTAAGTTCTCCCCAAGAACACTCCTCGAAGTTCCTCTAAATCTCTTTCTTTCTTTACAGTATCTCTAATTTCTCCCCAAGCAAACTCCTTGAAGTTCCTCTAAATCTCTTCCTTTCTTTACAGCACATATTTCTCTCCAAGAAAACTCCTCGAAGTTCCTCTGAATCTCTTCCTTTCCTTACAACACACATTTCCTCTTCAAAGCAGCAAGGAGGAAGAAATCTCTCACTTTCCCTCCACTCTTACAATCTCTTTCTCCCCAAGAACTCTCCTCGAAGTTCCTCTGAATCTCTTCCTTTCTTTACAGCACACAGAATTTATTCCTCCACAAGCAAACTCCTCGAAGTTCCTCTGAATCTCTTTCTTTCTTTACAACACACAAAATTCTAATTTCTCCCCAAGAACACTCCTTGAAGTTCCTCTGAATCTCTTCCTTTCTTTACAACACAAGCAATTCCCTTCGAAACGAGCAAGGAGGAAGAAATCTCTCACTTTCCCTCCACTCTTACAATTTCTCGAAGAATTCCTCATAATATTGCTCCTCGAAGTTCCTCTGAATCTCTTTCTTTCTTTACAGCACACAGAATTCTTCTTCGAAGTGGAAGGAGGAAGAAATCTCTCACTTTCCCTCCACTCTTACAATCTCTTGAAGAATTCCTCACAATTGTTACACTCTACGAAATCTCTCACTTTCCCTCCACTCTTACAATCTCTCGAAGAATTCCTCACAATTATTACACATCTCTCACTTTCCCTCCACTCTTACAATCTCTCAAAGAATTCCTCACAATTGTTACACTCTATTGGAAATTCTATACACTAATGGTAACCTCCAAGGCCTCTAACTCTCTTCAATTTTTGACCAAAATAATCTTTTAAAGTTGTGGATGAGCTTTCCCAAGAGTTTCCTAAGCATCCCTTCAAAATTTAGCCTTATCCAAAGCTTAAGTAGGCATAATCGTCGATCTCGCTGTCGGCGGGGTCAATGGCGCCGTCGGTGGGCTTCTGGAGAATTTTGTCCTGTAGTCTCAGGAAAAACTCGTCATCGGCGAGTTTAGTTCAAATCTCCACATTTTGGTCCTTTTCGCTCCAAATTCGCTCCTTTTTGCACCTTATTATTCCAATGACCCTAATTCATCATTCCTGCAACAAAACATCAAAATTACCTTTCTTTAAAGTGCAATATCATAAAAAACAGTATAAAATAGGTATGAAAATCTCAACATATTTTCCTCTGGTCAATACCCTACCCATATTCTAAATAAAACCAAATGAGAAATAAAAAAAGAGAAAAAAGGACAAGTGAAGTTATGATTACCTACCCCTTTTAATACTTGCTATCTATGTCCATATAACCCAAGTCCCTTCATCCTTGGGTCAAGATAGACCTTTGCTAAGTTCAACAAACTCCACTTACGTCCCCTCTAATGTTCTCAAGCCATGTATTCCCTCTCTCAACTCAATAGATTAGTACAGGTAGAAAGAAAAAAATATAAAGTTTAAAAACAACAGAATAGTATAGGTACGAGTAATAAGGACAAGTGAAATTTATATGTCTAAAAAAAAGACAATTCTAGCATTTACATTGAAGTGAAAGACAAACATTAAAAACAACACAATAGTTTAGTACAATAAAAATAACTTTAACAATTTATACCAAAGCAAGTTTAAACACTCTAACATACAACAACAAATTAACTACAAGAAATCGAATCATGAAAACAGAAAATAAAACACAACAAAATAGATAAGTAACACCACACATCATCATCACCTTCATCATCATCATTATCATCATAAACATCAAAACCTAAATCCTCCTCCATATTATCAGGTTTATAAGGTAGATATCTAGGGCAAGTAGGAAATACTACCAAGTAGTCACCCCTTAAGAATCTCTTCAATGTCTCATGATAAGATATATCATAATCTGCTCTTCTTTACATATACTCATTATAATAACAAAGATGGTCTTCAAAACTCTTTTGATGATTTTATAATGTTAAAATATCTCCTTGTTGAATGAATAATTGTTACATTATAGTATCAAGTGAAGTAGTGTCATATGTAGAAGGTCTAGAAGTGGAAGTTGAAGCTAAAGTAGAAGGAATATCAAAGCCTATACTTCTAGATCTTACTCAATTATATTTTTCATACATCTCTAAATTAATTGTTCCAATAGGTTTATGAGATGGTAAAACTTCTTCCCAAATCTCATATTTTACTCCAGATCCAACACACATATTAGTAAAAAGAGCAGGGTATCCCATACCTCCAGTAGTTCCTCCCTTTGAAGAAATAAGAATATTCTTGTAAATCAAAGAGCCGATGTCAATTGATTTGTTAATTTGAATACAATAGTTCAATATGGTTCTTTCTCAAGTTACCTCGTTGAAGTGATTAGTAGGAAGCAACCTACCAGAAATAAAATATTGCCGGGCACGAGAAGGAACATTTAACTTCGAGAAAATATTTTTTCCTGTCATCCATTCTTAATTATCCGTAATCCATTGCCATTAGTAAAAAATTGCATAATCTCATCCAATTCCTCTTCAGTAGGATGAAACTCAAAATAGAAACAAGTAGGAACACTATACAGTTTATAAATTTGATTGATCCGAGCAGAACTTATATCCACATATTGCCCTCTCATTTAAACTATACCATTAGATTCATCAGGTAAATTCACATAGAATTCTTTAACCACAGAAATCATAGCGACGCAGTGAAATAGTAAAAAAAATTCCCACTATCGCTCTGAAATCATATATTATATTGTTCCACCAGGACAAAGGAAACTTCTTTCTATAATAAATTTCTTAG
Source organism: Phalaenopsis hybrid cultivar (assembly GCA_002079205.1). NCBI lineage: Eukaryota > Viridiplantae > Streptophyta > Magnoliopsida > Asparagales > Orchidaceae > Phalaenopsis > Phalaenopsis hybrid cultivar. Next base: position 292,101 of record JXCR01091664.1, on the reverse strand, counting down.
ATTGTAGATCATTATATTGGTCTTGTGCTTTCATTCTTGTGAATTTATTAGCATAAAAAACTCCCCTTCATTCTCTTCTTTTCATCTTAGGAAGCCATGAAAAAATCTAGAAATTTTAAATAGAATTCCAATAAACCTCAAATATATGATTTTTATGCTCCAACAAACACATTCTAAACTAAATAATCATTCACTCATGGATTTTTCACCATTTCCACCAAGTTTTGAAATTTTTGTGAATACCCACAATGTGGAAGAAATCCATGGTGAAATAAAAAATTTCCAAAGCAAAGCTGAAGATCTTACTCAAAGATGATGAAATTTAGAGTTTGAAGTCTTTCCTCCAAGTGAATCAAGCACAAATTCAAGCCCTAGTGGAGCAAAAATGAAAAACGTAGAGGAAGAAGATAAACCAAGGTAAAAAAAGGCGTCAACAGACGGTTCAGCACCTTAAACTTGCTCTTGGGTTGGTTTAGCGCTATAACGCCATTTAAATGCACCCAAAATTTTACAAATTTTATATCATGACTGGGAACAAAAAATCTAAGACATTTAAAGTCTTATTTTCTAGTTTTAATGACCATATTTGTGTTCCACATTAATCGAAAGTTTAACATTCAAACACTCAATTCATCACATAAGGCCTTGTTGACCTAAATTTTGGTTGAGGTTTAGTTTTCCTTTTTAGTAGCCTAGGGTCTAGCCATAGGACTTTTCCTGTTAACTATTCTTAGAAAACTAGCAAAGGCACCCTCACCATTAGAAATTCTACCCTCTTCTTTACTCAACCTGAAGTTCCATATATTGCTCTCAACCTCTAAGTACTTAGTAGGTGGGGTCACTATGGGGGAAACTCAAGATGAGTCACCGTAGGATTGCTNCTTTTTAGTAGCCTAGGGTCTAGCCATAGGACTTTTCCTGTTAACTATTCTTAGAAAACTAGCAAAGGCACCCTCACCATTAGAAATTCTACCCTCTTCTTTACTCAACCTGAAGTTCCATATATTGCTCTCAACCTCTAAGTACTTAGTAGGTGGGGTCACTATGGGGGAAACTCAAGATGAGTCACCGTAGGATTGCTGGACCTTAGGGTTGACCTTGAGTGTTGGTCTGGAGCTAAGGCACTCACTACACTTATCTGCACCCACAATCACTTACAACCTTGAACTCAATTTTCTAGCCTAGATCCCTTGATCTTTTCGGATATTCATGTAGATGGTCCCCTAAACCTACTAGCCCTAGGGCTATGGTTTAGCTAGAACCACTACATAAAGGACCCAAAATTGGGGTTTCCATTGGTTCATGGCTTATTGGTGATGATCGATACCTCAACTCAACCAAAATACCCATTTTGGCCTTTTACCCCTAAAACACCCCCATATTACCAAAATACCCCTCCATAGTTCAAAATCCCAAAATTCCAAAAATTCCCAAAAAATTCCAATAAATCCTAAATATTCCAAATTTCATTTCTCTCAACTAACACATGACCCAATTTGATCAATTTGACCATTTTTAACCAAAACCCCCAAATTTGCCTTTAAGGTCCCAAATTCCCCAAATCCAATTCAAATGTCCATCAATTTGATTGCAATTGACTTAAATTCCAATATTAAACTCAAATTAACTTTTTATATGATCAAATTAAACCAAATCTAAGCTCAATTGGTCCTTGATTTGAACCTAATTTTGATTTGGATCAAAACCCCAATTTTGACCATATAACCTACTCTCACCAAATTGAACCCATAGCCTCGTCAATTGGCCTCAATTAAAGTTGAAAAATATTTATAACACTCTTATACATAAAAAAAACCATTAATTGACCTTGGTGAAGTCTCAAATCCATTTGAGNATTTGAATTATATTGTTGTGATTAAGTATTGATTTTCTAAAATCTTAGTTTGTAGTTCTAATATTACTCCATATGGGATCTCTAAGACTCTCCATTAGAGCCCTATATTACTTGAGCGATACGTATACTTGCATTGATAAGTGTGACTTTATTCCATTAGAGCCCTATATTACTTGAGTTTCTAAACCACTTCCTGTGGGATCGATATCTAGGACTCCATTAGAGCCCTATATTACTTGAGCTAGTTCTAAACCACTCCCTGTGGGATTGATATCTAGTACTCCATTAGAGCCCTATATTACTTGTGCGATATTATTACTCCCTGTGGGATTGATATCTAAGACTCCATTAGAGCCCTATATTACTTGAGTGATACGTATACTTGCATTGATAAGTGTGACTTTACAATTATTGAATATTTTATACATACATCTTTATTACTTGCGTTGATAAGTGTGACTTTACCATTATTGAATATTATATATATACATCTTTATCGAACCTATAACCGTTGTTAAGTTTTTGGTGCCGTTGCTGAGGAATTAAATCTTTTAGCAGCAGTATTAAATACCTGTATTTTTAAGCATATATAAAGTCGCTGTCATGGTACCACTATTTTCTATTAGACTTACTTAGTATAAATGAATTTACTAAACTCAACTTAATGAGTTCCATACTTTCATTTATACTGTGGGAAGCCTTGTTAGCAATTGTAGGTTACCTCCTTCAAGAGATTCCTGATCATCCAATAGAGTTGTATTAATTTAGTTGTAGTTGTTATTTTTGTGATGTTTGTGATTAAATTTTGAATATTGTGGCGGTGAATTTTATTTTGATTGATTTTTTTGTTTTGATTTTGATTTTAATTTTGGTTTTGTGGCTATCCTAACAGTTTTGGTTTTCATGTAGGGTTACATTGTTGTTTAACATGCAAGTTCATATTTTGGTTATACATGAAGGTGAGTAAGTACAGTAACGTACTAAAAAAATACAGGAAACTAAAAATGTATGTAAATAAATCACAATAAAAGCGTACCTGGATGGTCTTCTCATCATCTCCAACTGAAACTCAAAATGCATGTAACGGCATTTTATGTAAAGCGGTAAAAATAAGGTTCCTAGATTATATCTTGGTGAGTCCTTATTGGTTTTATTAAGGATAATTGAGCAAAACATATCAAGTTTAGTAGACCTCTGAGGTGTCCAACAGGTCAGGAGAAAAAGGCAGGTCTATGCTTTCCCCTCACCGCCTGGTGAAAAGTCTCAAGCTCATTTAAACTTATTATGTTGCTTAATAATCTATCCTATAAATATTTTTATCTTTCAATGAACAATGATACTTCAATTATCTCTAAGAGTGGGGTGATTATCATTTATCATTCAATTTGAGAATTATGCAGGTGAAGACCATTAAAGGAGCAAGTTAGTGTTATTAAGACACTTGGCCAAATTTTCTTTTAACTTGGGCTTGTACTGTTTCAAAGGTTTTCAATTGTTATTCACTTTTTTTCTCTTCATTTAACCAAATTTGATTTAGCTTAAGTCACCACCAAGCCCTTAAGATCCTGATGAATGTCTTAGTCATTTTGAAAGAGATTAAATTTTAAGTGACAATAATTCATCATAAAAAAATTTGAATGTCACTTGAAAACCAGATAGGGATATTAAATTAGTGAGTTATTAACACCCAAAATTATACCCCTAAGTCTTGGATCATTCAATTTGGTAGACTTCCAAATTCTGATAACCTAGGAAAATTTCAAATTTACCCTTATTTAGNCAATAATTCATCATAAAAAAATTTGAATGTCACTTGAAAACCAGATAGGGATATTAAATTAGTGAGTTATTAGCACCCAAAACTATACCCCTAAGTCTTGGATCATTCAATTTGGTAGACTTCCAAATTTTGATAACCTAGGAAAATTTCAAATTTACCCTTTATTTGGAAAAAAGTGAGATTGGTTTCTACCAATTAATCCCTTATGTTTCAATCATCCAAATATTTTAATTAAGATCAAATGTTGCCTATTTCCCTTTCTTTTATTAAGCCTAAATGTTAATTAAGGCTAAAGNTATTTAGAAAAAGTGAGATTGGTTTCTACCAATTAATCCCTTATATTTCAATCATCCAAATATGTTAATTAAAATCAAATGTTTCCAATTTCCCTTTCTTTTATTAAGCCTAAATGTTAATTAAGGCTAAAGTTCTAAAATTACATTTTTGCCCCTAAGGCTCTATCACTTCATAATTTATCAAATTTAATTCAAATGACTTTGGAACTTTTGTTCCTCCTCACTCATGGGTCAGTTGAAACATAAAATGAGAAAATGTGATTTTTGAAAATTTAATTTAATTTATATAATTATTTATATGCAAGAATAGGATTTTTCAAAAAAAATTCCATAACTTGACCAAGGCAAAGCCTAATCACTTAAAATTTTTATTAGAGGTATACTTGGACTATAGAACCACTTGGACCAAATTTCATAATTTTTTAAGATCTATTTGAATTATTAAAATTATTTTAATTTTTAGATCATTAATTAATTATAAAATATTTTTAAAGTGGAAAATTAAGTTTTATATTTTTATTAAATCTCTCTGAGGACAAGGAACCCAGAGAAATAAATTTTACATTTTTTAGTTTTTCTTTGAATTATTAGAAATTTTTAAGTGAAATATTAAGAAAAATTCATTTTTAAGCCTTTAAAATTATTTTAAGCTTTAAAATTCAATATCTTCACTTAGAAAATTAGGAAAAATATTCCAATTGTTCCTAAGTTCTTAGGAAAAAAATTAGAAAATTTCCATGTATTTTACTAATTTTGTGATTTTTAATAATTTTTAATTACTTAAATATTCAAAATATGCTTAAAAATGAAGCTTTTACTTTATTTACAATTTTATTTTTAGAAAATTCCGTTGAACATAAAGAGCTCCCAAAACTAGTTTTTATAATTTTTTGAGTTATATTTTAATTATTAAAAATCATTTTAGTGTCAAAAATACCATTTAACTTAGAAAATCAAGTTAAGTTATCAAATGAACTCCAAATGTTTTGAATTTTTTGTGGGGAGTTCTCTGAACTTTAAATCACAGTGGAGAATCAAAATCAAGTCATTTAGATGTTTATTTTTCCAAAATTAATTTCCTTTGTGTTTTAGGGTTTTGTGAGAGTTAAGTGTGTTCTTAATGACTTAACTCATGAAAAGTTTTTCAAAGGGTTCTCTGGTCACAATAAACCTTTCAAAAATTCCTTAGATTTTTCTAAGTAATATGAAAATTATTATGATTATTTTATGCAAATAATAGATATAAACTTGAAAAATATGGATCTCTGTCTAGAGGTATTCTCTGACTTTAAAAAAATCAGAAAATATCCCTCATGACAGAGGCAACAACATGCCAAAATATCAAGCCATGGTGAAATGTCTACATGCGTGAAAAGTTAAAATACTGAAAACCCTATCTAATTAATTAAAAATAAACTATGCATCAAATAAACTTCAAACCATTCCCACATTATTTTCCTTTGTTCACTGAGCACTAGGGTATTTTTGTTTTATTTTTGCAATTTTTCTACACCAATATATGAATTTTTGAAGGTAGGAAGCATTTTCTAAATTATTTAATTCCCTATTTTCTTACTTAACTACGTCAACCTCAGCAGCGTCGAACAGGCCACTCGTCGAGCTCTGATTCAGAGCATTTCACTTGGCTGGTGGCGCATTCACGGACCAAAATGCCATCTGATTCCATCTGATTTGTCCATCCATGAACCGCGCGATCCGACAGCTGAGGGTCTTCATCCTTAATTGGTGTGCACCGAGAATCGTCCACCTTCTAACCTTAATTTCTCATCTTAAACTCAACCAAATTGGGCGTGGCTTGTTTTTAAAGATGCATCTGACCTAGTGGAACACATCCATACGGCTAACATGCTATGAAATCAAGTAGATAAGCATGGAGAGTAGATTTTAGCTCGGAAGAGGGGGAAGATCCAATACCTTATTCTAAGAGGCAAGGTGNGCTAACATGCTATGAAATCAAGTAGATAAGCATGGAGAGTAGATTTTAGCTCGGAAGAGGGGGAAGATCCAACACCTTAATCTAAGAGGCAAGGTGTCAATTGGATTGCTTCTAAACCTTCGTGTGGACTTCACGAAGCTCCTCCAAGTACCAATTTGAGCTCTCTTTGGGTCCAAGTATGAAATTAATCAAACTCAATTTGGGGTGTTGATCAAAGTCAGGGTTAAGATGGTCTGGTGAGGTGGCTTTGATGGGGGAACTTCCTCTCTCAATGAAGGGATGGTGTGGGTGATTTTAAATTGATTTTGAGGGAGTTTTAGGGAATGTCCCGTTTCTTCCCTAATTTTCAAGTTCAGAATTAGGGTTGCACAGGGGAAATTAGGGCTAGAGGATAGTGGAGCTAAGCTTCTCTATGTGGTGAGTGAAGTTTGGAGGCAATTGAACAGAGCTTTGCTGAGGTTGGTTTCGGTATCTCTTCTAGCCATGGGGGATGGCTGTCTAAATATGGGAGCCATGGGGCTTCAATTGGGCTAGCCAGTGGGTTAGTCCAACTACTTAGGTGGAAGTAAGAAGGCCCCAAGCATCCAATAGGATTGGGACAGCTTGGATGGGATTAAATGGGTGTTTGACCCTTTTTGGCCCTCTCGGGTTGGTGTTTTCCGATGACCTAGGTGGTGGCTGACCAAAGATCAGTCACTTCTTGGCTTAGGGAGGTCAGGGGGTGCTTAATTATGTTTTACCCCCAAGGTTTAGCGATGATGAGGGATATTTTTTGTTAAGGCCCAAAAATGAGCACGAATCCCTTAATTTAGGGATCCATTTGTCCATATCTTGGTTTAGTGGGTTTTTTATGGTTTAGGTTGGTCTAAAGGAATGGATTAGTGGTTGTCGTGGTCTTTGGTTGGCCAATTTGGGTTGATTTGGTCAATTTTTGGTGAAGGGGTCCATGTGGGTCAAAATGGCTAAAGGTTGGGTTTGGGTTAGGCTAGCTATGACCTTGAGCCCAATTGATTGATCAAAATTGTGTATATGATTGTAATGAAGATTTTTGGTGAAGGATTGAAATGATTTTGGGTTCAATTGGGGGTTTAATTTGAAGGATTTTTGAAATTTGGTCACTTTGGGCATGTTGGGCTAGGCTTGAGTCTAGATTGGACTAAGCTTAGGCTAAGTCCAAACTGATTGTTGAAAATGGTCAATAGGAATGTCATGAAGAGTTTTCAACATAAATTGGGTGCCAATTTTGGGGCTATGATAATCAATTTGGTGGAATTTTGAGGTATGGCCAATTTGGGGCAAAATTGGGGTTTTTGGACTTAGGTCAAAATTAAATGAAATTGAGGCTTCAAAAAGGCCAATTGAAGGTCAATTTTGATGTTTAGGATTGTTATGAAGAGTTTTCAACACAAATTGTAGCAAATTGAGTAGGCTATGGGGTTTAATTTGGTGAGATTAAGTCATGTAGCCAAAATTGGGGGTTTGACCTAGATCAAAATTGCAATCAAAGCATGGCAAATTGTGCTTGGATTTGATTTAAATTGGTCATATGGAAGGTGAATTTTAGTTTAGGATTGAAATTGGGGGAAATTGGGACCAAATTGAAGGACAANAGGATTGTTATGAAGAGTTTTCAACACAAATTGTAGCAAATTGAGTAGGCTATGGGGTTTAATTTGGTGAGACTAAGTAATGTAGCCAAAATTGGGGGTTTGACCTAGATCAAAATTGCACTTAAAGCATGGGCAAATTGTGCTTGGATTTGGTTTAAATTGCTCATATGGAAGGCAAATTTTAGTTTAGGATTGAAATTGGGGGAAATTGGGACCAAATTGAAGGACAGTTGAGGTAAATATGGGGAAATTGGGCATTTAAAGGCAATTTGGGGGTTTTGGTCAAAATGATCAAGCTAGTCAAATTGGGTCCAATTGAGGGGTCTAAATGAGTTTTGGAAATATTTGGAGTGATTTTAGGAGTTTTGGGAAAGTTTGGGCTGCCAATGGTATTTTTGTAATTTTGGCAATTTTTTGGATATTTTGGTAAATTTAGCATTTTTGGGTAATTTGGGTGTTTTCAAAAGGTTTGAAATGATTTTTGAACAAAATTTGATATTTTGGGTGAATTTGAGAATTTTAGGAATTTTGACTAAATTTAGGGCTCTAAGGGTATCTAGGTAATTTGGGGGATTTTGTGGCAAAAGGTCAAGTTGAATATTTTGGGTAGANGGACAATTGAGGTAAATATGGGGAAATTGGGCATTTAAAGGCAATTTGGGGGTTTTGGTCAAAATGATCAAGTTGGTCAAATTGGGTCCAATTAAGGGGTCTAAATGGGTTTTGGAAATATTTGGAGTGATTTTAGGAGTTTTGGGAAAGTTTGGGCTGCCAATGATATTTTTGTAATTTTGGCAATTTTTGAGATATTTTGGTAAATTTAGCATTTTTGGGTAATTTGGGTATTTTCAAAAGGTTTGAAATGATTTTTGAACAAAATTTAATATTTTGGGTGAATTTGAGAATTTTAGGAATTTTGACTAAATTTAGGGCTCTAAGGGTATCTAGGTAATTTGGGGGATTTTGGGGCAAAAGGCCAAGTGAATATTTTGGGTAGAATTGAGGAGCTAACCACCATAAATGAGCTATGGACCAATGCAAACCCCATTTGGGTCCTCTATGCACTGGTCTTAGCTAAACCCTAGCCTAGGGCTAGTGGATTTAGGAGATCATCTACATGAGTCTCCCAAAGGATCAATGGACAAAAGTTAGGAAAATTTGGTTTAGGGTTGTGAGTGATTGTGAGTGAGAGTGAGTGCAGGTGAGTGCCTTAGTCCTAGACCAACACCTAGAGTCAACCCTAATGACAAGTAGTTCTATGGGAACTCACCTTGAGCTCCCCCATATTGACCCAACCTACTAAGTGCTACAGGTTATGACAAATATGTGGAAGTTCAAGTTTAGCAAAGAAGAGTGTAGAATTTCTAATGGTGAGGGTTCCCCTTCTAGTTTTCCAGGAATAGTCAACACGAAAGTTATATGACTAGACCCTAGGCAATTAAAGAGGAAAAACTAAACTACCAATATGTTTTTAATTCCCTATAGAGGCAAGCCCCTATAGTTAATTACATCTTATGCAACTGAAGTCACCTAAGAAAACTCTCGATTAAGGTTGGGGTTTCATCTTCAAGAATTCATCTTTAAGTTTCCATGATTGTTCATAGGAAAAGCCAAATGGGATAAGTTCAATTAAGAGCAGCTATTTTTGGAATCCAAAGGAACAAAAAGTAGGAGATGTCGAAGATACTGAAGAAGATTTAGTGTCATCTCAAACTAATCTATGATTTGGCTTTACATCTTTGAAAAAGAAATTATATGATATTTCAGTCCTGTGAATTATTTAGATATTCGGGGCTTATCTCTGCTTGTCATATGCAAATAGCCCGAAAAATGTGAGAATTTATATTGTACTGAACGACGACCTCAAAATTCTAAACAGTTTAGGAATTATATCGTATGATACAAAATCACACAAAGTCCTTAGAGATAGTATATGAGGATTTACGTCGTGTTAGACGAACGACCTCAACGTCTTATTGGTATGTTTTTTAAATATAACGGAGTTCGGTTGAAGCTCCTCTTTCCACCTTCTATTGTAGTCTCGACCGTTGTCTAGATATGAATCGTCACTCGCTTGCATCGTCATCTCGTTCCGAGAAAAGAGATAAAGAAAAGAAAAAACCATGCCTCGAATGGCCTACCCTAGGGTGTTATACAAACATGCTAGGAAAATAATATTTAAAAGTATGAATACAGATGAATGTCTATAGTAAGATGCAGTATAGGAAAGGAACAACTGTGTAGTAAAGTACTGTAATAGGGAAATAATAAAGGAAAATTATGAAAGTAAAGCAATATAAAGAAAAGAAAGACTGTGCAATAAAAAAAATGCAGTAAAGGAACAAAACTAAAACAACTAAATGTACCTGATTAATTCTGGCGACGCTACAAAACATATTACATTTGCATGATAAAAAAGGGGTTAGAANCCTCCAATTGTGAAACTCATTAATGGCAACATTCACAGTCATGAACGCTTCTCCAATCCATTGGTTATTGGGCACAAAATAAGATGGCAGTACTACCTCAAAGAGGCTTTTTGGTATTCTGAGTTTCCTATTTTAGATTTTTTCTTGTTTATTCCTTTCTTATTATGTTTTTTTTTTCTTTTGTTGGTTGTTGTGTCTTTGGTAAGTTGTAATGGTAGGAATTAAGTTTTCCCTAGCCTGTACTTATTATATATGTAGAAGAGTTGTAATTTGATAATTAAGAAATAAGATAATATAGTTTCTCCATCCATTTTTTATAGTATCAGAGCCTTGTCCAACCGTTCACGTCGTCATCGACATTAGCCTCATTCGTCTTTGGTTTCGTTTGGATCGCAAATTCAGGGTCTTCCGTGACGCTGGGCGTCTATGGGCTGAACTAGCCGGTTCAACAACAAGGATGGACCAACTAGTGCTTCTTTGGGCAGAGGTTGCTCCCTCCTCCTCCCCCTCTCCCTCCTAGTTATTATAAATATATTTGTTTGCTATCTTAGGGCTTAGGTTTTGTTTTTCTAATTTCATAATTCTCTCGAGTTTGCTTTTGATGGTTGTTTCCCCATCTAGGGCTGTATCAAAATGCGTGAAGATTCTCAGGCTATAACTTGTCCATGGTGGTGATTTTCTCCAACGGTTCGAGGGGTGCTATCAGTTGTAACTTGGATCTCGCAGGGACACTTATCTTCCCAACTTCCCTCCACATCCCCCTCTTCTCTGTTTCTAGCCACCAGTCCATTTCTTTTCTTTGTTGTTTCCACTGTTGTCGCTCTCCAGCATCTCAACTGCTGCGGATACTACTGTACCGCCCAACCTGACATTGTAGACCACTCCTTTCCTGTTGTGCCGCAGCTTTTCCTATCCCCCTTGTTGTTGTATCCCACTCATGTCGCCCAACCTGCCACCATAAGCCACTCCACCTCCCATGATGTGATGCAACCTTCCTATTCCATCATCCAATTGTCGCATATCGTCCTGCCTCCCACTTGCACCCTACCAGCTGTCCAGCCACAACCATCTCTCCTCTTCGTTGTCTCCTTAGGATGTTTTTTTATTTGTTATCATTTATTTTCTATCTTGAAGAGTCTTCTTTGTGACATAATTGAATTTTAGAAATAATATTTTTGTTACCATTGTGGTTTAGGTTAACTACTGTATCATTTGGTATTAAACCTAATCTTATCTTAGGGTTTTCTAGCATCCGTTTTACCCTTAAACCAAAAATTTTCTTTTTTATTTTCAAATCATAGCCAAAATTTGACCTAACTATATTTTTCCCTTGCTGATTTTCAAAATCAGCAACTCTAAATCAATTTTACACCTTCTTTTACCTCCAAACTCTAAACCCTAGCAATGCCACAAAGGAGATACATGCCCTAGCCTATCCGGGAGAGATACAGCGAAAGATCCGTCAACTTCAGCGGAGACTAGTAGATATTAAGGATGAAACCCATGGGGGGCTTACCTTCGATGGTGGTAGGGAAAGATGAAGAGACAAAATAGACTAGAATTTCATCCTATTCAACGGGGAGGATTTCAGTAGGCCGTGGCGTTGTAGAATCCAATATGAAAGGAAGCTTAGAGAGGTGACATCATTTGGAGGATATATAAACTACAGAAAAGGTGGATCTACCAATGCTTGATGGAAGCATGGAGTCAAATGATTTTATCGAATGACTACAATCAGTTGAGAGGATTTTTTAGTACATAGAGGTGTCAAAAGATAAAAGTGTTAAGATTGCAACTATCAAATTGAGTAAGAATGTCTTCTTGTGGTGGGAAAACTTGCAGAGGCGAAGGAAGAGAGAAGTCAATGATAAAATTGTCAAGTGGGAGAAGATGCCAAGGGTGGCACAAAGAAAATATCTACCTTCTCACTACCGCCAGGATATCTTTCTGAGTATCCACCACCTGCAGCAAAGAGACCTATTAGTAGAGGAGTTCACGGTGCAGTTTCACTCATTTTTCTTCTTCAGCAATGTGGTGCAGCTACAACATTATTGATCACTTGGAGATGTCCCGACCTTAGCATTAAATGTGGAAAGACAACAGAAACAGAGCAGATAACCACCCACAATCTGAGACACCAACAGGAGCTCGCCTTAGGGAGTTGAGATAACTGGTTCGGATAAGGATAAAACCACCCCCACTAAGAAGAAGCCTTAGAAGAGTAGCACGCCTTACAATCTCTGCTTAAATGAAACAAATTTGGGCGCATCTCCTACAGTTGCCCGACGAGCCGAGTTGTGCTTTTACCAAGCAGGGCGTCGTGGAGGAGGTTAGCGACAATGAGACAGTTGAGGAACAGGGTGAGGTGTATCATCTTCCAACAGACGAGAGCGAGATGCTCGTGGTTCGAAGTGTCCTACGGATTGAGGAAACGAGGGATCTGCAGTGGCTTTGCCACAAAATATTCTACACTCATTGCACTGCGAACGGAAATGAATGCAATATCATCATCGATGGAGGGAGCAATAAGAACGTGATGTCTACGCAGATGGTGGAGAAGTTGTGTTTGATGACTTAGTGGCACTCCTAACCGTATTGTGTGACGTGGCGAAAGGAGAACGGGCAACATTGACCAAAAGTGTCTAGTGGATTTTTTTGATTGGGTGCCAGTTGCAAGATCAAGTGTGGTGCGACATGGTACCATAAATGCCTGCCACCTATTGTTGGGGAGACCATGACAGTTTGACCATAGAACTCAACTTGACAGATTCAGAAACATCTCCTTTACCAGGGAGGGGAAGTGCATCGTCCTCCTTTCTGCGGAGCCCGAGATCACAGGTGCCCTTGAAAGCAGAGTGGCGTCAGTGAGACTAGTTTTGGTGATAGCAGAGGATAGAGTTGAGACGTCGATTCCAAACATGGAACAGTCACGACAGAGAGCATTTTAGGACATCACGATCGATACCTTACCACTATGGCCATCACCTTTCAGAGAGGTTCAGGATACCCTCCCTCACATCAGATCAGGTTGAGCCGACCTGGGTTACTTTTGGAGGATTCAACATTATATACATGACACACTGACCCAGCTCAGATCGGTAGTCAACTTCCGAGAGAGTGGATCGATACAATTGTATGCTTGTCAGTGGAGAAAACTCCTATAGTATTTTTGGGGATGTTGCAGTCTTTAATGGGATCCAAGTGCTTTTCGGGCAGCATTAGAAGATCTTTCAGCCCCAAAAGATTGCAACAACTCTGTCATCATCAACATGCAACAAGAAGCTTCGATGAATAAAGTCTAAGCTTCCCTAATCCCGCGAAACTGATGCGGGGCGTGACTGGGAACCAACCTGTTTAGCAATAAGGATGGACGGTCCAGCAGGGAGGCTAGACCGACTAGTGCTGCTTAAAGCAGAGGCTGCCGCCTTCCCTTCCCCCTCCTAGCTATTATAATTATGTTTGTTTGTTGTCTTAGGGCTTATTTTTTGTCTTTTTGATTTCATAATTCTGTTCAGTTCGTCGGTAGCTACTGTTTAAAGCTATATTTGATGATGCGAAGGGACCCCGATTGCAACTGATCCAATGTGATGATCTTCTTAAAAGGTTTGAGGGGTGCTCCGACTGTAACTCGATTCTGCAAGGACCTTTATATTCCCCAATTTCCCTCTGCATCCCCCTCTTCCCTGTTTCCAGCCATCAGTCCCACTTCTTTTTCCTATTATTTCCACTGTTGTCACCCTACAGCAGCTGAACTGCTGTCGATACTACTCTGCCGCGCAATCTGACACTGCAAACCACTACTCTTTTCTTGCTCTGTCGCAATCTTTCCTACCCCCTACTGTTGTATCCTTTTTTGTCGCCCAACCTACCATCGAAAGCCACTCCGTCGCCTCCCCTGTTGTGCCGCCACTTTCCTATTACATCAATCTGCTGCCATTTATTGTTCTATCTCCCAATCTACACCCTACCAGTTGTTTACCCACCACCAACCCCTCTTTCTTTTTCGCCCTGAGGTGTTTTTTTATGTTATCGTTTATTTGTTATTTTGATGAGTCATTGTAACTTATTTGAATTTTAACAATAATATTCTTGTTCTTATAATAGTTTGGGTTAACTCTGATATCAGTTCGTATCCTGGATCGAAAACTTCAGGGTCATTCCTCTCAGTTGCGTTCGATTCATTGAAAATAGATTGCAAGATAGCGACATACAGGGTCCCCTTTGCTTTGATCGCCTCTCTTGTATGCATGAGTCGCGGACTCCGTTCAAATAGAATACTCCATGAAACTGTCAGAATCCATTCAGCCAGCCTGCAAGCCCTACTCTGCTCGATTCTACAGCCTTTCGAGCCTCTCCAACTGTCTTCCAACAATTGAAATTTGCCTTGCATTTGTTGGAATCCCTCCTCCACTGGCTTTGCAATAGCCTTCATCTGATGGCACTCCTCGGACACCCACCAATCTCCCTGCAAACCATCTCTCCGACGAACCAATTACTCCTTTCCGAGCAAGCAAAGCAGTCTTAAGTTTCCTTTTCGACAGGCCTCCAAAAGATCGCAGCAAGCAACAGACGACCATGCCTTCCCTTATCGAACCTTAAATGTGCGTAGAATTTATGATGAAGTATGGAACGAAGATGTCCAGCTCTACTTCAGAGGTTAATTCTGAATCAGAGACTAGGAGTTCTGTTCAACCAATCCCGAAACTATCTAACTTTATCACAAATCATAAATTCAATGACCACAACTTCCTTCAATTGTCCCAATCCGTGTTTATATACATTTGTGGAAAGGGAAAAAAGAAACATCTCATGGGAGAGGACACGATTCATGAGCTCACTAACCCTAATGATTGTTCATGGAAAATCCAGGACCATATGGTCATGTCTTCGGTGATCAATTCTATGTCCATAGAGGTCAGAGGAAATTTATTTTGTTATAAGACAGCACGAGAGATTTGAGAAGCAGCTCATGAAACTTATTCCGGTACTGAAAATGTTGCATAATTGTTTGAGATTTGGAAAAAGCTGTATGAGTTTCGACAAAAAAGAGTAAAGTGTGACTCAATACTTCAACACACTAATAAAGTACTGATTAAAATTAAATATGCATATTACCTATGTATGGAGTGCCCTCAAGATGCTATGATCTATAAAATAATAGTGGAGAAGAAGAGGTTGATCAAGTTCTTATTAGGTCTAAATAAGAGCTTAGATGAGATCAAAGGAATAATCATGGGGATGAAGTCTGTCTCTACAACTACGAAAGCTTTTGTTGAAGTCAGAAGACGAGTAGAAAGAAGCTCATGATAGTAGGAAGCTTGGATTTCTCTAGCACTGAAAGCTCTGCCTTGTACATAGCTCCTTCTATGAGTTAGAGCCCAAAAAGAATCATTTCTTAAACGTTGAAATAAACTTGGTTACACAATGTACAAATGCTGGAAACTAAATGCAAAATTTGCAGAATGGAAACCCGAGCAAGGGTGCAAAAAATATGACAAAATACCCATGCTGCTACCTCGCCTGAAGGGTCGGCTGACTCTTGCTCCTTCGCCAAGGAACAATTGGAGGTGTTGAAAAAACTTATTTCGAGCACAACTGAGCGGCTTACCAGTTTGATGACACACAAACATATCATGTCCTTCTATCTTGCTAATCATAGAAGATTTCAATCTTGAATAAGAGATTCATATGTTTTTTATCACATGACTGGAGATATTCATGTTCTCACAAACTACCAAGAGTTCATCGACTCCAAATTTGTTAGACTTGTCGATGGATCTCGCTTCAGTATTGTTGGGAAAGGAGAGGTGAGTTATCAAAAATATTTAGCTCTTTTTTATATTATATGTTCAATTAGCAAGTTTACTTGTGACTTAAATTGTGTTACTAAATTTCATTCTAATTTCTTATGAATTTTAGGTGGTGGATTCGGGTAAGGTGATTGCCTGTGCTGAATTGCATTAATATCTATACTTGCTCGATGAAAACAATTCTCTTAACGCATAAGTGTCTTCGCCTCTATCCTCTTCTCATGTTTCTAACTCTATTGTGTCTGAGTTTATTGAAAACTATTCTTTTAACACATCCCAATTTTCATTATGTTGCAAAGTTATATCCTCATTTCTTTATTAATAAAAAACTTGAATTTTTCAAGTGTGAAATCTACTTGCTGGCTAAACATAACTGTCATGTCTATCATCTGTTCCAGTACAAACTCCCACATTTTTTCTCTATCATCCATAATGACATTTGGGGAGCATCAAATTGAAAACCTTCAATGAAAGTTAGATGGTTTGTCTCGTTTATTGATGACCGTACTAGAAACAATTGGAGATTCCTCAATCAGGAAAAATTTGAAACATCACAAATCTTTCAGTCCTTTCATAATATGGTCCCCACTCAGTTCCAATACAAAATTCAGATTCTCAAAATTAATATTGCAAATGAATATCTTAACTCTATCATTGTACTCTACCTTACAAAGAGTGATAGAATGGGATAGTTGAGAGAGAATAAACATCTCCTCGAGGTATTTAAGCCTAATGGCCTAGAATGCTTTCTCACAATATCCCAAAAGCTTTATGGGGATATGTGTTCACAGTCGTCTACCTTATTAATAGAATCCCAAACATGGTTCCGGATTCAATGTCTTTTTCGGTATTGTGATGGAAAAATACCCTCATGTCTAGAGTCTTTTCATCCAATCTTTCTCTAAAAATATTTAGTTGTCTATTTTATTCACACCTACCAACCAAACCCCTAAAAGCTTGATCCAAAATTTATCAAATATATCTTCCTTGAGTATGTTTATAAGAAAAATGGGTATAAGTGTTATTCTTCAATTACAAAAAAAAAAATAATATTAACTTCATGGATGTTACTTTCTTTGAAAACAAAGCCTATTACCCCAAATCTGATATTCAAGGAGAGAGTCCAGATGAATATAGACTTGGGAAACTATTTTGGATGCCCATTCTCTAATCATCACGACTTATTATACTTTCCTACACTACTCTAGATTCTCACTCAGATCTAGAATCATCATAGCCCATTCTCTTTCCCTCTAATCATTTTATCTCTCATGTTTCACCAATTGAGAAGGTAAATTCATGTGTATAGTAGGAGAGAGAAATCCACCAAGCATGATAAAGAGAATGTACAACCTCAAGACAATTCAAAATCAAGCCTGAATTCACACATCTTTCAGATTCCAAAGGCAGTTGAATCCAGTGGAGAGGATAGTGGAAGTTAAATAAATTATCCTATCCAGGATTTTGTTGCATATGGGAAGTCATTATCAACTTATGAAGTCTTTATATTTAAACTTGATTATACGTAGATATCCAAGTTTATTCATGAAGCACTTTAAAGTCCATAATGGAAAAATGTAGTTGAAGAATAGATCCAAGCAATTGATCTAAATGACACATGGACTCCTACCATATAAAAGACTCATTGGATGTAAATGTGTGTTCAATTTTAAGTACAAAGCAGATGAGAGCATTGAGAGGTTCAATGCTGGTTGGCGGACAAAGTTTCACTCAATCTTATGAGATAGAATATTAAGAGATCTTTGCACTAGTGGGTAAGTTCAACACTGTAAGAGTTCTTTTCTTGACAGTGAATAAAGAGTTGAACTATAATGCGTTTTTGAATGGATACCTTGACGAAGAAGTGTATATGAAGATCTCATCAGGAATTCAAAATGACTCAAACAAGCATTAGATTTGTCAACTAAGAATGTCATTTTATCGCCTCACATAATTTCAAACGGCATGGTTTGAAAAGTTTGCTAAGATCATGAAATCTAATGGATAATCCCTATACTAATCAGATCATATATTGTTCATAAAGCATACACATGGATGTAAGAAAGCTATGCTCATTATCTATGTAAAAGATATGATTCTGACAGGTGATGATGAAAAAGAGATTGGGAAGATTAAGGATGTTCTTTCTTCTGAATTTGAAAAGATCTACGAGCGATGAGATACTTTTTGGTCTTGGAAGTGACCATGTCTAAGATGGGTAGTTTGATATCCCAAATAAAGTATACCCTAGAATTATTAAAAGAAACAGAAATGTTCGGATGTAAACCTGTTGAGAATTTTATAGATTTCAACAAAAAGTTACACTCAGGTGGAGAAAATACGCTAGTGGAAAATGACAGATATTGCGGATAAGCTTATCTATTTGACACAAACTAGACTTGATTCACTTACTCTATCGGCGTAGTAAGTCAATAAGTCAACACATAAGTAGTCCAAGTGAAGAATATTTGAAGATGTTTTCTAGAATATTGAGGTTTCTTAAGAAAACCCCTTGTAAATGGTTCTTATTTAAGAAATTTGGCAACCAATATATAGAGATTTGCACTAATTTTAGTTGGGCAGGAGAACTCGCGATCAGAAGATCCATCTCTGGGTGTAGTTTCTATGTTTGGGGAAATTGTTTCTTATGGAGAAGCAAGAAATAAGCAGTGGTTTAGAAGTAGTGCAGAATATGAGTATTGCACACTTGCGTTGGGAATTTGTGAAGAAATGTCGTTCCAAAGGTTATTATATGAGTTAAGATACTTCACAGTCAATCTCATAAAGATGTTATGTGACAGTCAAGCTGCCATTTGTATTACATCCTGACAAGACTAAGCACATTAAGATTGATAGACATTTATCTCTAAAAAGGTCAATGTAGGCATTACTTTGTTGATGTACTTTCCAACTCAGCTTTAAGTTGTTGATGTCTTCACTAAATCTCTAACCTGAAGTAACTTCACTGATTTGAATACCAATTTGGGTTTTTACAATATTTATGACGGCGTGAGGGGAAGTGTGGAATTATGAGTTTCTTATTTTAGATTTATTATGGTTTATTCCTTATTATGTTGTATTTCTTTGCTTGTGTTGATTGTTGTGTCTTTGGTAAGTTGTAATGGTAGGAATCAAGTTTGCTAGCCTGTACTTATTATATAAGTGGGAGAGTTGTTATTTGATCATTGAGAATCTTTCTTTGTCATTGGTCAATTATTATATTTGGATTGAACCATTTTCTCACAAAAAGATCCAAAGCTCATAACATAGAGATCTGAAAACAACATGATAATATAGTGGCTTATTAATATCATGGAAAATCTAATTGATCGGAAAAGGAAACAATAATTTTTTTAAAAATAAAAAGTGCCCTTTGTGATCTTGAACTCGGTGATAGTTTTCTCACTTAATGTTACAGTACTGTCATCAGGTTTTGATACTAACTTGATATTTTGTAAGGACTGGATTAGAAATGTTGACGTATTCAAGTATTGAAATTTATCAATTTTGTCAGTCCATATAAATATATTGATGAAATCTGATGTTGTTTATTTGGAACAAACCCTTTCATCAATTTAGGTTGTACTCTCTAAAGTTTTGTCAAGAATTGAATACTCAATAGAAACTTATTGGGAAGTGCATGGGAAGCTAAAGCTGATCAATTGAAAACGTGAAATACATGATCAAGATTTCTATGCAAGCAAGAATGAACCATCCCATATACTACTCTCTCTCAATCTAAAGATATGCTGTTAATGGTGTTCAGCCAACTCCAAACAAGTTCCAGCATACCTAAAGTCAGCATCTGATCAACAGCTAAAAAATATATTATCTTGAATTCATTTAATTAAAATTTGATAAATCCCTGATAGTGGCGCTGGCGTATAGGGAGCCGCAGGAAAATCCTGTGCATTCTTTCTTTTGGACCAAACCATTCAAGACTCGGGAGGGCCGATTGGCCCTTCCACCGTGAATTGGCTCTTCTTTTCCATAAGGGGATCCAATCTTAATTATACAGGTCTTATATATGTGTTTCCTTTGTCTTAGGATGGGTTTTCTGTTAAGAATGTTGTCGTCTCCTTATGCCCTCCTAAGGCTGTATCCAATGACGAGATTGTGCTGCAGCTATAACTCATTCTGATGTGATGTTTATCTATTGTTCCTTTCTTCCCACCGCCCCTCCGTTGCAGCCATCGCGGTGGTTGTTGTCGCCACCTAGAAAACCTCTTTGTTATTTTCCTGCAGCTTGCCATCGCTCTCAGCCGCCACTTCACTGCCAACCGTTCCAGCCGACTTCAGCTTGTTGTCGGCCCCCCCAGCCACCTACCTAGTTGCTGCTGCCCCCTTGCTGTTGGTCTTTCCAGCCATCTACCAACCTTCCAGCTGCCTCCAACCTGCACCTCCCTCTTCCAACCACCTCAAACTTGTTGTCGCCCTTCCAGCCACCTCCCACTTACTACCAGAACCTTCCTATTGCCTCCCCCGCTCCAAGGCCTTGCTGCCGTCCAACACCCAACCCGTTTTAGTAACTATTTCTCCTTAAACCGCAACAGCACATCTTTTGGCCTCAACCCTCCCTTATTGAGCTCGTGTTGAGTTTTTTTTATTACTTAGTTTCAAGTATCTCTGATTGTACTAGTTTCTTTTCGTAATAATATTTGATTTCTTCATTGTGGTTTGGGTTTAACTTTGGTATCATTTGATATCAAAGTTAGCTCATGCTCAAACCTCTCTCCAACCCGCTCCCCAAAAAAAAGAAATTTTTTCTTTCTCCGACCTACACCTCCATCCACCCATCCAATCCTAAACCTTAACCATGTCGTCGAGAAGAAATGTTGACACCTAATTAGGACTTTATCATGAGTGACATACAGTGAATACTCCGTCAAATGCTACAACAACTCGAGGCTATTGAGAAAAGGACTATGGGTGAGATCACTGTAGACCGTAATAGTGAGATCAGTTGAGGAGAGCCAGAAGAACAGTTGAATACCTTTCATAGGGATGACTTTAATGAAGAGGAGAATTGACCTGGACATTTCAAAATTCAATATGAGAAGAGGTCGAAAGAGGAAGTGCCTCTTGAAGGGTACAGAGATACGTGAGTTAAGGTGGACTTATCGAACTTTGACAAGGGAATGAATCCATATGATTTTCTCGAGTGGATGCAGACTGTTGAGCGAATCCTTGGATACAAGGATGTGCTTATTGACAGAGTTAAGCTCACCACCATGAAGATGATGAAAAATGTCTCTTTATGATTGGAGAACCTGAAGAGGGAAAAAAAGAGATAAGGACATGATAAAATCACTTCTTGGGAGAAAATGAAGAAGGTGATACAGCGACAATACCTACAACCAAGATATTTTCATGAAACTCCACTACCAGCAGCAAGAGTTATCGGTGGAGGAATACAGGACAGAATTTATGCAGTTGAAGTTGAAATGTGAACTAAAAGAAATAAAGGAACACCCCATAGCTATGAGCATTTGGGAGGTCTGAAGCTCTCCATCAATAATGTGGTCCAACTACAAATCTATTGGACACTAAGGGACGTACAAACCTTAGCACTAAATGTGGAGAGATAGCTAAGGCAACTGCGCCTCAATTTAGACAAACATCTATAGTGGGAGGCCTCAGCAGGAGCATGTCGTGAGGAGTGAGAAGGATTGGACATGGTACTAACACGACAGATCGTAGTGGGAAAAAACCTGATAAGAGTAGCATGCCCAGTACAATTTTAGCCGGGAAATGCTTCTGATGCCACATATATGAATACTTCACCTTCAGTTACCTGATGAGCCGAGTGGTTTCCTTCGCTGAGCGGTGTGCCATGGAAAAAGTGAGTGATGAAGAAATAGCTGGGGATTAGAGTGAGGAATACCCGCTCCCGGGAGATGAAGGGGAAATGCTAGTTTTCAGAAGGATTTTGAAGGCGAAACAATAAAGGGATCACTTGTAATTGAGACACAATATTTTATGCAACAGATGTACGGTGTTAGGGAATTTTTCCGCCTCATCATTGACGGAGGAAGCTGTAAAACTTGGTCTCTGCTTTCATGGTAAAAAAGTTGGATCTGACTACATAGGAACACTCCCACTCTTATTCTTTGGCGTGGTTGAAGAAAGGCACAAATATGATTGGATTAGCAATGCCTGGTAGAGTTTTTCATTGGTGACCAACTACAACACAAAATGTGGTGCAAAGTGGTGCCCATGTATGTCTGTTACATCCTGTTGGGGAGACCGTGACAGTTCAATCGTAAGAAATAGCACAACGGGTTAAAGAACACTTACGCATTCATTAAAGAGGGGAACACTTGGTTCTCTTACCGATCAAGGATTTTGGAGGTGTAGCAAAGGATAAAGACGCAATATCAAGTAATGAATATTTGATAAATCTTGGAACCTGCCCTGTCTGCATTAAAGAAATATTCAATATCTCTATGCCCATAAAATTTCTTGTTCAATAGCTCCCTTGAGGTAACATAGTATTTATTCCAAAGCTGATCAATGATGGACTATGGGGGAAGACATAAGTTGACTTAAAAAGATAACTGAATGTGCAATGTCAGGACGAGTTACTGGGAGGCAGTTTAATTTTCCCACTAACTTCTTATACCATTCTGGATCATTAAAAAGCTCCGGCCTTTAGTAAGTTGCTGATTAGGAAGCATCAGATAATTTTCTAGTTTCTTCTAACATATCTAACACATACTTTTGTTTAGATGAAAAGATACCCTTCTTGCTCCTTGATACCTCAACCCTCAAGAAGTTAAAACTTCAAAGAACCCAAATCTTTAGTGTTGAACTGATTTTGAAGAAATTATTTCAATGATAAGAATCTTTGTGCATTGCTTCTAATAATAATAATGTCATCAATATAAACTGCCAATAGAATGATTCATGAAGCAGATTGGTTATAAAATACAATGTGATCACTTTTAATTTTTTGCATCTCAAACCCTTCTCCTGCTTGGCTAAATTTTTTAAATCATGCTCGAGAGCTTTGTTTTATCCATATAGAGACTTATAAAGACGACATACTTTCCCAGACTCTCTCTAAGCCATAAAACCAGTAGTTTTTTCCATGTATGTCTCTTCCAACAAATCATCATGCAGAAAAACATTCTTCACATCTAGCTGGAGCGGGACCCAATTATTTATTGTGGCAAAGGATAGGAGTAGCCTCACACCAATTGGATGCAAAGAATACTTTTCTGCGTGGTGATCAACATAGAAGAGGTATACATTGCGCAACCTTCTTGGTTTGTTGCTCAAGGGAAATCTGGGAAAGTATATTGTCTTCAGAAGTGTTTATATGGATTAAAGCAAAGCTCTTGCGTGTGGTTTGAAAAAATTAGTCAAACAGTAGAGCGGTTTAGGATGCAGAAAAGTAAAATGTGATTACACTGTATTCTATAAACAATTTGTTGAACAACAGAGTCAGTTACTTAACACGTATCACATGCACTTTAAATGTGTGTATGAAGAATTGAACACAGTACTGCCCTTTAGTGAAGATATTTGTATTTAGCAGGCTCAAAGAGATCAAATGGCTATCATGAGTTTTCTAACTGGCCTCAACTCTCAATATGAATGTGTTAAATCACATATCTTATCTTTCTAACTGGCAACAGTAAATCTTAGTCCCAGGACAATTATAGAAGTTGAACTCCGAATTATGGAAATCAAAAGTTGAATGTAGTATGCTATTATTGCCATGAATATGTTCTTACAAAAAGAACTTGTCAAATGTTGCTTATAGGATCAATATGTCAACAACATTCAACGTGACAAACTTGACTACTTACTATGAGGACCTTAAGGCTTCGACGAATGAGGTTGAAACTCCCTCGACCATAGGAGACTGATGCAAGCATGGGTGTATAGTGAGCCTCAAGAAAATCTCTCGTGTTCCTTCATTTGGATCAAACCAATCCAAATTTGGGAGGGCCGATCGACCCTTCCACTGTGGATTGGCACCTCATTTCCATAGGGGTATTCAATCCCATTTATCTAGGGCTTATATATGTGTTTCTTTTGTCTTAGGTTTTTAGTTTTTCTAATTTTTCTGTGAAAACTGTTGTCGGCGATAAAAAGTTGGGATGTGGTGAGTCGCCCGTAGGAAGCTGTCGGTCGCCGGAATCGAAATCTCGTCGCCTGCTTCGGAATGACGTTTTTTAATTTACATATAGATTTAAGTCTAGAAAAATATGAAATCAAACTGACCCTATAATTTTTACAGTTTAAATGAAAGACCACTCCACCTCAAACATGTATCTATCCCGAAGGATAAACACAAGACTTGAGGATGAGGCTCGATCAAATAAACTAAGGGATTATCTATCCCGAAGGATAAACACAAGACTTGAGGATGAGGCTCGATCAAATAAACTAAGAAATATATGACGTCCGTTTGGTCTGCGAAACCGTTATATTTGTCGACAAATTTCCCTATTTAATATGAAAAATTAAATAAGGTTTATTTTAAGCTGGGTTCGGAAAAACTTCCTTTACGGGCAAACCCCTATAGTTAATTACATCTTAAATGACCGAAGTCACTTAAGAATACTCTCGATAAAAATCAGGAAAAATTATCTTCAAGGACTTCAAAAGGATGAGACTTTTCAACGAAATCAGACAAAGAGGTGTGAAAGTGGAATGACTCAAATTTGGAACATTTATTACAGAATCCAAATGAAGAAGAACTAGGAGATGCCACAGATCCAGAGGAGATCCTCGGTGACTTCCCAGTCTACCCTATAGTTTGGCTTCAGTTTCGAGAAGAAATATTTAAGTGTTTTATCCTGCCAATTTTATTTATTTAGGGTTTAAATTTGTGTGAAACGATCACATAAATAGCCTGAAAGATGTGAGGATTTAGGTCGTAACGAACAACGACATCAGAATCCTAAAACGAGTTAGGGCTTAGATCGTACAGCAGAGCTATACAAATGCCTAAAGAAAAAGTTGAGGATTTATGTTGCGCTAGGCGAACAACCTCAAAATCCTATGGATTGTTGTTTTAATTTCTATGAAATTAATGGTTTAGCTGGGGAAGACATGTTCTGCTTGTGAAGATGGTCGTGCTGCCCACCACACTAGTTTCAAGCTCCTTGTCGTGGCGAGTTTAAGTTTTCTAGGGTGTCAAGTTATAATGTCAAATACAGCGGCCCTATGGTTGTAGTTCTTCAGATATTTTATAGGGAACATGTTGAAGTTGTATAGTGTATAGCATAACAGTAGAATATGTAGCACAAGACAAATAGTAGAGAGAACAATACAACATGCGGGGTAAAGGAAAAGCAAAAAAAAATACAGCAGGTAGGTGATTTGCAAGAAAGTAAGATGCTGTAAACATAAAACAAATATGTATACCTGGGAGGTCTGTTGTTCCTTAAGTGTAATTGATACAACAGATACAAGCAATAAAACTTAAGGAAACTTGCTGAAATGCTTTATATTAACGAAAACAAAGAAACATCGTCCAGAAATCATGAGAAAGATCGTCAAAAGACTCGCGACAAGAGAAATGCGAGGAAATTGACAAATTGACAAATCGATTAAAATCGTAGAAAACACAGGAAAATCCCGAAAAGAGACCACAAGTGCTTTGTCCAAAAATTCCAAGAAAAACATATGAAAAAGTCCAAAAAGAGGGGGACCGCAAGCACTCGGGTCGGGGCTAGGCTCAACTATATATTAGTACTCGAGGTTCGTCGAAGGCTACTCGGTCACCCGGATATATAAAGTCCGTCACTCAACTAGAAGGGTGTCCTATCGAACCTAACTCAGGAGGGTACTCCTTAACCTAAACAGGTGATCAACAGGTGGACAATCGATGTTTGAAATGTATTTAAATTTTATATTTTCAGCATGCACATAGGTTTCAAACATGCAAAAAGTGGGCTGTATTAATTTTGTTTGTAGCGAAAAATGTATTTTTGTTTTAGAAAAAGGTGTATCTGTTCTTATCAAATTTCTTTTTATCAATTTTGAAAAGTGGTTGTCCACGAGTTGATCGCGCTGTCAGGCATAAGACTACCAACAACCTAAGAAGGTTCGGGTCAACTCCCGCTAGTCTTGTGTCGGTGAATGATAATGTCATCTTACAACTCACCGAGTTCATGAATCGGATCCTGATGAGTTTCTGAATCGGATCCTGATGTTGGAGTATGACATATCATTCTGCATTATCTCCGGTGTGTCTTTGTTATCACCGCCCTAAGCCTCAAAACCAAACCAACCTATTTACGACCTTGCATGATGGTTTCACGTATAGCAAAAGACTATACGTTGACAATTATGTATCGGACATAAGCATTAAAAACCGAACCAAGAAAACAAGGGGAAAAAACAAAAATGGGGTGAGAGAGAGGGGGGATTGATCCACCTAAAACATTGAAAAGAACAGAGGATGAATCAGCTCTCAAAACTCATGACGAAAAAGACCTGAAAATGAAGACCCAAAGATCCTTAAATCAATCCGAAATGATATCACTTTCCCACATTTTTATGAATGGCTTAACACGAGTCAAAATAACCTCCTAACACCGGTATCCAAACTCCAAAGATATCTTTTATGAAATCAATTCGTCTCAGCCAAACATTCTCTCAAGATAAAATTCGGAAATCTCTTAAACTTCATAAATCAAGCAAAAGGAAAGTGATCCCGGGGAAACCACCACTAGTATTTCCAAACCCAAATAAAAATCAGGATCTTCCAACTTCCAAATTAATCAATTGTCTCATATATCAAATAAGCATAAAATCTTCTCATAGAACCGGAGAAATGCTCACGGCCGGGATCAATAGAGGGGGGTATAGCCACCAAGGCTTTTGGTCAAGGCACAAAAGGAGTAGAGGCTCACGGGCAAGGCAACCCAAGGCACAAAAGGAGCCCACAACCACAGTAACAATAGGAAAACTACTCAAAGTATTGTCTTTGATACGTAAGAGAGTGAATGGACAAGCTTGTATAAATCATTCAAACCGGCTCCAATTTCCCCCAAGTAAGACATAAGAAATATGCTCAATTTATTTTTGATCACCTCACTCTATAGATAGTGCAAATGCATATGTTTTTGGATGGCAAACTTGATTCATCCATAACATTTAAGTCACCCTAAGTTCGGCAGGAAGAGTCAAACAACCCCGGATAGCCTACCAACAAGTTCATTGGTGGAGCTAAGAACAAGCATCGACCAACTCCACTACAAGCCTTCGGGTAAGAGCAGAAAAAAGGCACAAGACAGGCCCCCAACAAGCTCTCGGGTAAGAGCAGGAAAGGGCACAAGACAGGCTCTCAACGAGCTCTCGGGTAAGGGCCAGAACATGGCATAAACAGGCCCCCAACAAGCTCTCGGGCAAGGGACAGAAGCAAGCAAAGGGCAGCCACCAAAACTCTGAAGCAGGGACAAGTATAAGGCATCAATCATGGGATCTCGGATAGGGACTAAGGAAAACAAAAATCAAACCCAAACCACTCCTCGGGTAAGTACAGGACAAGACAACACCGAGCTCCCAAATAGGGGTTAAAGCAAATAAAACTGAACCTTCCCACAACTATGGAACAGGGACAGGAATAAACACCACAACAAACTCTCGGGTAGGAGCTAAAACAAGCAAACTGAGCTCCCAAATGAAGCCAAAATAAATCCCTCAAANCCCATTTTTATAAAAGACCACCTCCATGGCCGTTAAACTAAGTGCTGAAATTTCCTTAGAGAGGCCTCTCCATACTATAAAAACTCACCTCCCACAGCCATGGGAGGTGTGCTGAAATTTTCTCAGAGAGGCCTCTCCAAACTTCACAAAGAGCTTCCGCCATGGGAAGTGTGCTGAAAATTTCTCAGAGAGGCCTCTCCAAACTTCACACAGAGCTTCCCAGCATTCCAACCATTTTCCCTCACCCATTCCCATTGTCGGAGCTCAATTTTGAGCTTGAAACCTTGCCAAAAAGCAGGACAGAACCCAATACACCTCCACAGTCCATCAAACACAAATTAACTCACTCACACCTTCACAGTAGTGAAAGAAGCTCACACCCCACCAAACTTCAATTGCTTGTGCCCACACCTTCACAAGAGTGAAAGAAGCCAGAGCCCTTTCAAATCCCCCTTCCACGAGCCTCTACCATAGCTCTAGACCAACACTTGAAATTGAGCTTAGTCGAATTCATACCTAGGACTTACACCAAGACCAGGGACTCAATCCCTAGCCTCCTTGGACCCCAATGAGTGTGTCGAGCACCTCTGATTGAAGCCTCCCTTCTAAGAGCAAAGGTATAAAACTTCTCCTCCTCCCGAGCTCATTTTGATTCTCCATTTACTTAGGCTTGATTTCATGGTACATTAACCATATGGATGTGTTCGTCTCACTTAGACAAGTCCATAGGATAAAACCCAAAGTGATTTGGTTGAGTCTAGACTGAGATCTTAAGGTTTTAGTGTGGACGGGCAAGGGATCATTCTATTGGGGACGATGATGGGGAGCCGTTCGATCAAGTGTGTATCAAACGGACGGGGGAGATCGAGCCGGACAGCGCTTCAAGGCATAAATAGCTGGCCGAGCCAACAAGCTACGTGGATGACGGAGTCCAACCAGAGCGCACCATACATGCCTTTGGAGCTGCCTAGGATCTAGTCAGCACGCGCTGTTTAAATAGATAAATAGGGCTTTTTATCGCATGCCTTCGGAGCTGCCTAGGATCTAGTCAACACACGCTGTTTAAATAGATAAATAGGGCTTTTTAAATTATTTAAATGCTTGCACGCGCTGTTTAAATAGATAAATAGGGCTTTTTCCTATTTATTTAAATACCCTTAACTTTATGCCTTCGGAGCCGTCGTAGGTTGAGGTGGCACGCGTAGTTTAAATAGATAAATATGGCTTCTTCTATTTATTTAAATACCCCCAAACTTATAAAATTCTATCTTTGTGTAGAAAAATCACAAAAATAAAATAAAAATACCCTCTTGCTCAGTGAATAGAGGAGAACAATGTGAAACAAATTTCAATTCCATTTGATGTATATTTTATTTTTAATAAATTAAACACCATTTGGGATCATTTGATTCTCCATGCATATTAGCACATCACCTTGGCTTGGAATTTTGACATGTTGTAGCCTTTATCAGGGGAAGTATTCTCTGATTTTTTCAAAGTCAGAGGAGGTTCCTATACAGAGACCCATATTTTTCAAGTTATTCCACATTATTTCCTTAAAATAATCATGGAAATTAGCATATTGATTATAAAATCCTAAGAAAATTTTGGAAGGTTCACCATGACTAGATAGGCCAGGTCATTTAAAATATCCTTAAATTTTACAAACACTAAATCACTAAAATAATTTCAAGTCATTTAAAAAATCCTTAAATTTTCCAAATACTAAATCACTAAAATAATTAATTTTGGAAAAGTGTCAAGTCATTTAAAACATTTTTACATTTTTTAAATACTAAATCACTAAGATAATTAATTTTCAAAAATTTGTCATTTAAAACATCCTTAAATTTTCCAAATACTAAATCACTATGATAATTAATTTTGGAAATCACAAACATTTAAATGACTTGCTTTTTGATCTCCACTGTGATTTATGATCCAGAGAACTCATCATAAAAATTTCAAAATATTTTAAGTTCATTTGACACATTAAGTTGATTTTTAAAGATAAATATCACTTTTAACAGTTAAACGATTTTTAAAAATAAAAATAAAACTCAAAAAATTATGAAACTTAGTTTTTTAAGTTCTCTATGATTAGGGGTATTTTCTTAAAATAAAATAGATATTTAAAATAAAATTCTTGATTTTTAGCCTATTCTAAATATTTAAATAATTAAAAATTCATAAAAATCACAAAAATAATAAATTCATGGAAATTTCTAAATTGCTTCCTAATCACTTAGAAACAATTAGAATATTTTTGCCTAATTTTTTAAATAAATATATTTAATTTCAAAGCTAAAAAATGATCTTTATAAGCTAAAAATGAGTTTTTTCACTAAAATAATTCCAATAAATCAAAGAAGAATAAAAAAATATAAATTTTTTCCTCTAGGTTCTCTGACCTTAGAGAGATTTTTCAAAAATACAAAACTTAATTTTCACCACTTAAAGTATTTTATTTTTATTAATATAATTCTAATAAATCACAAAGAATTAAAAAAACCATGAAATTTTGTCCAAAGGCTTATCTTGTCTAGTTCTAGCTCCAGTAAAATTCTTAAGGGATTATAATTTGCCTTGGTCAAGTTAGGAATTTTCTTTGAAAAATCCTATTTTTGCATGAAAATAATTAAATAAATTAAATTAAATTTTAAAAAATCACATTTTCTCCCCTCATGTCTTAATTGACCCATGAATGAGGGAGGATAAAAATTTCAAATTCATTTGAATTGAATTTGACAAATTATGAAGTGCTAGAGCCTTAGGGGCAAATGTGTGATTTTGGAAACCTTGCCTTAATTAACATTTAGGCCTAATTCAAAGAGGGGAATGGGTAACCTCTGATCTTAATCAATTTATTTGATGCTTGAAACAAAAGGGGTTTAATTGGTAGAAACCAATCTCACTTTCTTGATTAAGATTAATAAATTTCTAAATTCTTAAAATTTGGAAGTTTATTAAAATTAAATGATCATGGACTTAGGGGTAGAACATTTGAAGTCAATAATTAATCAATTTAATACCCCTATCTAATTTTAAAGAAAATTCAAATTATGAATCATGACCACTTAAAGCTTAACCTTTTCAAAACTAATTAAGACACTCATTTACAAATTATGAATCATGACCACTTAAAGCTTAACCTTTTCAAAACTAATTAAGACACTCACCTATGATCATGACCACTTAAAGCTTAACCCTTTTCAAAACTAATTAAGACACTCACCTAGGTCTTAAGGGCTTAGTGGTGACTTAGGCCAAATCAAAATTGACTAAATGAGGATTAGGGGCTTAGTGGTGACTTAGGCCACCACTTAAAGCTTAACCATTTTCAAAACTAATTAAGACACTCACCTAGGTCTTAAGGGCTTGGTGGTGACTTAGGTCAAATCAAATCAAATTGAATGATCCTAGACTTAGGGGTATGAATTTTTAAGTTAATCAATTTAATACCCCTACCTTGATTTTCAAATAAAATTCAAATCATGAATCATGACAACTTAAGGCTTTAATTTTCAAAATTAATTAAGACACTCACCTAGGTCTTAAGGGCTTAGTGGTGACTTAGGCTAAATACAAAACTAATTAAGACACTCACCTAGGTCTTAAGGGCTTAGTGGTGACTTAGGCTAAATCAAGAATTGATTAAACAAGGATTAGAGAAATAAACATAATCAAGCATTCTTGAAACACCACTAAGCCCAATTAGGATTAAAAACTTAGCTAAGTGTTTAAACTTGCCTCTTTAAGAGTCTTCACCCACATAAGTTTCAAATTAAATGACAAGTGATAATTACCATATTCTTAGGGATAATTGAGACATCAACGCTCACTGAGTAATAAAAGTATTTACAGGATGAAACATTAAGAAATATAATAAGTTTAAATGGACTCAAGGCTTTTCACCAGTTGGTGAGGGAGAGGCATGGACCTGCTTCCTCCTCCTAACTTGTTGGATAACTCAGAGGCCTATTAAACTTAATATACTTTGCTCGATAAAATCATCCTTAATTAAAATTCTAAGGAACCGCATAGATATGACATAGGGTTAGGAAAATTACCAAAATTTTATCCTTTCCTGCTCTTCATAAACTGCCTTAACATGCATTTAAAGTTGCAGGTGGTGGAACGAGAAGACTCGCCAGGTACACTTTTACAGTTTTCAGCATTGTCTTTCTTGTACTTTCATACTGCACTTTTATACTTGCAATTTTGCATGCTAAACAACGACGACATCCTGCATGAAAACTAAAACCATCAGGATAGCCACATAATCATAACCATAACCAAAACCAAAATTAAAATCGAAAAGATTAAAATTCACCGCCACAACATTCAAAATATAAGAAATTTGCATGCTAAACAACAATGTCACCCTGTATGAAAACTAAAACCATCAGGATAGCCACACAACCATAAGATTGCATTTACTTGCATGTATGAAAACAACATAAACTTGCATGTTAACTATAACCATAACCCAAAACCAAAACTAAAATCAACCAAGATAAAATTCACCGCCACAACATTCTTTCTCATACTGTACTTTTATATCTGCAAATTTTCTTGCTAAACAACGACATCACCCTGCATGCCTGCAAATTTACATGCTAAACAAAGATGTCACCCTGCATGAAAACTAAAACCATCAGGATAGCCACGAGCTTGCATGTTAAACAATGATGTCACCCTGCATGAAAACTAAAACTGCTAGGATAGCCATTGCTAAACAAAGATGTCACCCTACATGAAAACTAAAACCATCAGGATAGCCACATAACCATAATTTGCATGCTAAACAACAATGTCACCCTGTATGAAAACTAAAACCATCAGGATAGCCACACAACCATAAGATTGCATTTACTTGCATGTATGAAAACAACATAAACTTGCATGTTAACTATAACCATAACCCAAAACTACGAACTTGCATGCTAAACAACGATGTCACCCTCCATGAAAACTAAAACTACTAGGATAGCCGCAAAACAAAAATTAAAATCGAAAAGATTAAACTCACCGCCACAACATTCAAAATATAAAACAACTCAAAATTTAATCACAAACATCACACAAAAAACCACAACTTCAAATAAATTAAGATGTCTCTGTCGGATGATCGGGAATCCCTCGGAGGAGGTAAACTACGGTTGCTTACGAGGCTTCCCATGGTTTAAATGAAATTATGGAACCCATTAAGTTGGGTTTAGTAAGTTCATTTGGACTAAGTGAATCCAATAGAAAATAGTGATGCCGGAACGAGGGAACCTAGGATCCTAACCGGTGTCGCTCTAATCAACTTTAATATGCCCTCATAAAATTTAAAGAACTTCAACCATAGGGCCACCTAATTTGACATTATAACTTGACACACTAGATAACTCAAACTCGTCGTGGCAAGGAGCTTGGGGCTAGCATGGTGGGCATACTTGACACACTAGATAACTCAAACTCGTTGCAGCAGGAGCTTGGAGCTAGCTTGGTGGGCAACACGGCCATCTTCAACAGCAAAACCTGTCTTCCTCAGCTAAACCAATCTTCCTTCCTTAGACTTATCTTCAACAGCAAAACCTTTCTTCCCCAGCTAAACCAATCTTCCTTCCTTAGACTTAAACAGTAAAGTCATAGGACTTCAAGGTTGCTTGCTTATGCAACATAAATCCTCACCTTATCTTTAGGCCTTTGTGTAGCCCTGCTATACAATATAAGCCCTAACTCATCTTCAACAGCAAAACCTGTCTTCCTCAGCTAAACCAATCTTCCTTCCTTAGACTTAAACCGGACTTCGAGGTTGCTTGCTTATGCAACGTAAATCCTCACCTTATCTTTAGGCATTTGTATAACCCTGCTATATAATATAAGCCCTAACTCGTCTTAGGATTCTGAGGTTGTTGTTTGTCACGATCTAAATCCTCACATCTTCCAGGCTATTTGTGTGATCATTTCATACGAATATAAGCCCTAACTGATGAAATTTGCAGGATGAAACACTTAAATTTTTCTCTTCTAAATTTAAGCCAAACATTAGGATAGCTTGGGAAGTCACCGAGGTTCGCCTCTGGATCCCTGACATCCTCTAGTTCTTCCTCCTTTACATTCTACAATAAAAATTCCAAA
Source organism: Phalaenopsis hybrid cultivar (assembly GCA_002079205.1). Taxonomy (NCBI): domain Eukaryota; kingdom Viridiplantae; phylum Streptophyta; class Magnoliopsida; order Asparagales; family Orchidaceae; genus Phalaenopsis; species Phalaenopsis hybrid cultivar. The sequence goes on along the minus strand of JXCR01091664.1, from coordinate 258,565 downwards.
TTTGAACCAATCTCCTTTCACACCTCTACGTCTGATCTCATTGAAAAGTTCTATCCTTTGAAAATCCTTAAAGACAATATTTCTTGATTTTTATCGAGAGTCTTCTTAGGCATTTAAGATGTAATTAACTATAGGAGATTGCCCTTATAGGAAGCATGTCCAAACCCAGCTTAATATAAACCCTATTTAATCCCTTATATTAAATAGGGGAACTTGTCGGCAAATATAAATGTTTCGCAGACCAAACGGACGTCATACTTTCCTTAGTTTATTTTATCAAGCCTCATCCTCAAGTCTTGTGTTTATCCTTCGGGATAGATACAAGATTTGAGGTACAGTTCTCTTTCATTTTAAACTATGAAAAATATGGGGTCAATTTGATTTCATACTTCAACGTCCTTCTTTCTTGTGTTTATCCTTCGGGATAGATATAGGATTTGAGGTATAGTGCTCTTTCATTTTAAATTATAAAAACTATGGGGTCAGTTTGATTTCATACTTCAACGTCCTTCCGAAGCGGGCGATGGGATTTCGATTCCATGGGGTCAGTTTGATTTCATACTTCAACGTCCTTCCGAAGCGGGCGACGGGATTTCGATTCCGGTGACTGACAGCTTCTTACGGGAAACTCCCCTCCAACCCGAAATAGCATCGACAGGCCTTCACTTAACATCAACACGGAACTGGATTTCTTATATTAATAATAGTTTTAATACAAACGACACAACAAATTCATAGATAAAAGCCAATACAACACAAACACACCATCCAGAAATCCAAAAGCCTTAACAATGAGAACATCGATACACTACAAAGAAGAACACATCACTAACACAATTATCTTTCCAAGGAATCATTTTAGACCTAGTTGTGATTGGAGGTGTCATTCTCCTATTCACCCACCAAACAATCCTGATCATAGGAATAATACAAAGGACAGTGAGGAAAGTCCGAAGTGAATTTCTTATTTATGCACATCTCATCTATCCACTTGAAAATATGTTAAATTATTGAATGGGAGTTTCAAATGCAAAACTAAATGCTCATATTGGTGGAACAAGTATTCAAGTTTAGTGTGCAATTAAGAGATATCACCTTTAATCTTTCCAAGTTTGTCCATAAGTTGCTCCAAGCTCAATGCAAGAAATCTATTGAAATTTGTCTGAGCATCCTTATGTACCATCTTCTTATCTTTAAATCTCCCATTGCATTTGCTCTCCATGATCCTTGAAGTAGGAATTGATTTCTTCATTCTCAAATCTCACCAAAATGCTAAGAAAAGACAAAAGAATAACCCCCTTCTTGACCTAGGCCGATTTATAGAAAAAAAGAGGGAAGAAAACTGAATTTTAGCAGTTCCAAATAAGTTACTGAAAGTGTGGCGCTATAGCACTAGGCCACCTTTCTTAAAATCTAAATTTCTTTCTTCTAATTTTCTATTCCATTAATATAATAATTTTTTGTGCATCATATAAGACTCCAACTTACATAAAAAACTTCATGACAACAAAAATCAACAATCAAGACAAGCACACTGATAACTATGGGTTAACACCCACAAAGCGCTTGGTTTAATGTCGTCAGCTCGACATATTCAATGTTTTAATCCGGTTGACCCGACATTAAGATCTCCTCAAATGTAAGACTATCTCCACTTATATAAGCTTTTAACCCATGTCCTTTACCTTAATTATCCTTCCAATCTTCGGGTTTTCAATATTAACAACTCCATTTGGATAAATTCTTAACAGAATAAATGGTCCTGACCACCTTGACTTAAGTTTTCCCAACAATTCTTTCAATCTTGAATTGTATAATAGAACTTCTTGGTCAGGCTCAAAATGTTTTTTTTTGAATTCCTTGATCATGATTCATTTTCCTTTTCTCTTTATAAATTATATCATTCTCATAAGATTCATTCCTCATAAGATTCATTCCAAAAATGAGTTGTATGGTGACATTCCTATAGAAGTTTTGTGAGCAGCCATATAAGTCCATAATGCATAATAAAATCTAGCAGACCAATCTCTTTTATTAGGATTTACAGTATTTTTCAAATTTTTTTAATTTCTTGATTGGATACTTCTGCCAAAACACTAGTATGAGGATGATAAGCAGTGGCAATTTGATGTTTGATTCAATATTTTTGAGTTACTATTTCAATTATTCTATTCTTAAAATGACTTCCCCCGCCTGTAATGATTACTCTCAACATTCTAAATCTTGTAAAAACATTTTTCCTTGGAAATTTTGCAACACTTTTGGCATCACATCAAGGTAAATTAATCACTTCAATCCATTTTGAAACATAATCCATAATTGTTAAAAAATAAATTATTCAAGAAGGTGATATAAATGGTCCCATAAAGCTAAACCCCAAACATAAAAAATTTCATATTAAATTTTTCTCTCTAAATATTTCCTACTCTTTGACATCTATCACATAATATTATATAATAATTAACATCCCTAAATAGTGTAGGTACATAAAATCCAGATTGAAAAATTTTAAATGCAGTTTTATCAATTCAAACATGTCCTCCAAAATCAGATTTATGAGACTTTTGTATAATTTCTTTGGTTTCTTTAATTGGTACACATATTCAAATAATTAAGTCCTTACATTATTTTTATAAATAAGGGTCATCCCAAAAATAATATTTAGATTCATGAATGAACTTTTTAGTTTGACAACTATCAAGTCTGTAGAGTAAAATGTTACTAACAAAATATTTTACTATATCAGCATACTACAGAACTAGTCATTCATTAATTCCATATAATTAATCGTTAGGAAACATTTACTCATCATTAAAATTATCATTTTCTTTTTCAAACTTTCATAAATGATCAGCAATTTAATTATCAGTACCCTTCCTATTCACAACTTGAAAATCAAACTCTTGCATTAGAAGGACCCATCTAATTAATAGTGGCTTTGCATCCTTTTTCATTATTAAATACTTTATAGCAGAATGATCAGTAAGCACAATACATTTGGTTCTGATAAAATAAGGTCTAAATTTATCAAAAGCATATATTATAGCTAATAATTTTCTTTAAGTAGTAGTGTAATTAATTTGAGCTTCATTAAAAGTTTTACTAGCATAGTATATTACTATAAAATCATAATCATATTTCTGCCCTAACAAAACCCTAATAACATAATCATTAGCATCACACATTAATTCAAAAAGTTTTGTCCGATTAGGTGAAACAATAATAGGTGACATGATTATTTTTTCTTTCAATAAATTAAAATCATTAAGACATTCTTCATTAAAATCAAAATTAGCATCTTTTCCCAATAGTTGGCATAAATACTTAGAAATTTAAGAAAAGTCTTTAATATAACACAAAATGATCAAGTTCCAAAAAACTTCTTATTCCTCTAACATTAGTAAGGGTGGAAAACAATGACTTGAATATTTTGTTGGATCTACTTCCATGTCTTTCTCAAAAATCTTATGTCCCAAAACAATTCCTCCTCCATCCATAAATAAACATTTTTCCCAATTAAGAATAAAGTTTGTTTCTTCACAGTGTTTAAGAACCCTCGTTAAATGATCTAAACATGAATTGAAAGAAGTTCTGAAATTAAGAAATCATCTATAAAAACTTCAATTCCTTTTTCAATTAAATCACAAAAAATTGACATCATACATCTTTGAAATGTTGCAAGTGCATTATATAATCCAAATGGCATTCTCCTAAAAGAAAATGTTCCATAAGGACTAGTAAATTTTGCTTCCTCTTGATCCTCATGAGCAATATGAATTTGGTGGTATCCAGATTATCCATCCAAAACACAAAAATAATGGTACCCAACTAGTCTATCCAACATGTGAGTTAGAAAAGGTAAAGAAAAATGATCTTTCCTGGTGGTGGCATTTAATTTTCTATAATCAATATAGATTCACCATCCATTGACTTGTCTTGTAGGAATTAATTCATTTTTTTCATTTGCAACAACAGTCACTCCTCCTTTCTTAGGAATACAATGAATAGGACTAACCCATGAACATTCTGAAATTGGATAAATAATTTTAGCATCCAACTACTTTAAAATTTCTTTCTTAACATCCTCTTTCATTATATAATTTAATCTTCTTTGAGGATTAATTCTAGGCTTATAATTATCTCTAATTAAAATTCTGTGGATACAGATTGAAGGTTTGATTCCTTTAATATCAGCTGATATTCATTTAAAAGCTTTCTTATGATTTTTTAATGTCTCTAATAACTTTTCTTCTAATTAATCAGTCAAATATGAGGATATAATAATAGGAAATGTAGACGAGTTCCCAAAAAAATATATACTTTAAATGAGTAGGTAGAACTTTCATCTCAAGTTTGAGAGGTTTTTCAATAAAAGGTATCAGAGGTTTACTATTTTCAGTAATTTCCAAAATTTCAAATTCTTCCTTAACATAATTTAACTCCTCAGTGGTTTTCTCTTTTGATTCGCTTTCGAAATCCTTTTCAATTTCTAATTATTTTTGTACCAAGGTTACTTCATGTTTTTGATCTGATATGACTTCAAATCATTCTTGAAAATGATTAACAATCATAAGTCAATTATATCCATTTTGTAACATTCACCATCTTTTCCTTTATCAGGATATTTCATTGATTTAAGCACAATAAAAGTTACTTCCTGATCATTAACTCTTATGGTTAGTTCTTCTTTTTGCACATCTATCATTGCACGTTGAGAAGCTAGGAAATGTCTCCCTAAAATAATAAGAATTTCTTTAACTTCTTTCATATTCAACACAATGAAATCAACAGGGAAGATAAATTTATCCACTTCAACTAACACATTTTTTATAACCTTTTAGAGTAAGTGATAGATCGATCAGCTAACTATAAGGTTATAAGTAGTGGGAGAAATATCTCCTAAATCTAGTCTTCTAAATATAGATAATGACATGAGATTAATGCTTGCTCCAAAATTACATAAAACTTTTCCACAAAATTTTTCTCTAATTGCACAAGGTATAGTGAAACTATAAGGATCTTTAAGTTTTTTAGGAAGCTTTTTCTAAATTATTGTATTGCGCTCTTCACTAAGTGCAACAGTCTCATAATCTTTAAACTTCTTTTTTTTATGTAAAATTTCTTTCATAAACTTTTCATAACTTGGCATTTGTTCTAGAAGTTTTACAAAAGGAATATTAATTGTAAGTTTTTTAAATATCTAAAAAAATCTTAATAATTGTTGATCAAGTTTCTGCTGTAAGTCTTTAAGGAAAAGGAGGTGATGGTCTTTCTTCATTCTTCTTAGTTGAGGAAACAAGTTTTTCCACTTCCGTAAGAATACTTTCTTATGATTTTTCAGTTTCTTTATCTTTTCCCTCAACTTCAACTTCTTGTTGAAAACCAACACTCAATTCCTTCTCACTTCTTAGTTGGACAGCTTTAACTTGCTCTTACTATTTACTTTTTTCTTTAGGATTGATCTCAACATTAGTAGGAAGTGCTCTCTGATGTCTATTGTTAAGTGCATTAGCAATTTGTCCCACTTGATTCTCTATGTTCCTTATAGCAGCACTCTGACTTTGTAACTGATTACACATTTGTAACACCACTTCTTCTAAAGACAACTTCTTCTCCTTAACTTTTCGATTACAGTTAAATCCAGGTGGATAAGTAGGCCTAATGTTAGCATTCCCCTGATTGTTCCAGTTTCACAATGTGTTTACTTGATTGTTCCCCTATTGTTGACTTCTACCACTAGAATTGTTATTCTAATTAAATTTTGGATGATTTTTCTAACCTGGATTATAATAATTAGAATATGGATTATTGGGTCTATTAATAACATTTATAATTTCTAATGAAGTTTGAGAACCAAGCATTTGTGATAATAAATTTTCTTCATTCAATTGAGGTGTTTGAGAAAAAATCTTTCCAATTTGGTCTATTTTCCTATATAATGCAGCAACTTGCGAAGCAACCATCAAAATAACATCATTATCATGAATACTGGCTACTTTCTTAGAATTTACCCTTTCAGACGGCCATTAAAAAATTTTTGTAGCCATTTCTTCAATTAAAGCATAGGCTTCATCAAATGATTTAGACATTAATGAACCTCTAGCAACAGCATCTATGATAGATCTAAGAGATCCAACTAACCAGTTACAAAAAGTTTGAATAATTAAGCGGTCTGGTAAAGCATGATGTGGACACTTTCTATGGAGTTCCTTAAATCTTTCCCAAGCTTTGTTAATTGAATCCCATTCATACTGAGTAAAAGAAGTAATATCATTTCTAAGTTTAATAATTTTTTAAGGTGGAAAATACTTAACCAGAAATTTTTGTGTCAAATCTCCCCAAGTTCTAATAGATCGAGGTGCTAATGAATTTAACCACATCTTAGATTTATCCCTTAATGAAAAATGAAAAATTCTAAGTCTGACAATATCATTTGACACACTATCATATTTAAATGTAGCACATAGTTTGAAAAAACTTGCAAGATGTAAATTTGGATCCTCATTTAGTGTTCCCCCAAACTGATTATTTTGTACCATTTGTGTTATTGCAGGTTTAAATTCAAATGAGTTAGCCGCTGCAGTAAGAGTTTGAATACTTACGTGAATTTCATCTGTCGCAGGGTTTCCATAATCCCTTAAAGGTTTTAATAAATTATGATGTTCATTTTCACCAATTTGAATTTCATTATTATTTTGTGAAGTGTTCGCCATATCTTGAAAATTATGAAGTCTTCCTTGTTTTCAAATTTTTCTTATAGTACGTTCTAATTCAAAATCATAGGGTACTAAACCTTTAGATCACAAACTACGCATACATATAATATAATTTAGAAAATAAAATAACACAAAAAATAAAATAACACAAAAAAATAAAATTTTCTTTATATTAATTTTCGGTTTTTTATAATTTTTCAAATTTTTTTTAATTTTTTTTTAATTTTCAGTTTTCCAATTTTTTTTAATGTTTTGTTTTTAAAAATTTTAATAAAATAAAATCTATGATTCAAATAAAATTACAAATCAAAAAGTTTACTTTCCAAATTTGAAAAGTTTATGTTACATATCCCGGACAACGACACCAAAAACTTGACCCGACCGCAATTACATATATATTTAATCTCCAAACTATTGCTAACAATTTAACCTAATTTATATTCAACGACTAGTGTGAATAAATGTAATGATATGAAAAATAAATAATAAAACTTCACACTATAGATACTACATAAGTATACGTATTGTTTCAAGTAATATAAGATTTTTCTTAAAAACCACAGTAATGGTCCAACGAGGATAGTTAAACTATTAAATTGGCTTGCTAAACTCTAAAGCAAATTCTATTTACATTGCAGCTTTAAATGGAAATTAAATGATAACAATGGTTAAGACTAAATTAAAGGAGATAAAAATAACTAAAATTAACAGTGTAATAAAAGTGATTCTAACGAGTTTGAATAATATGTAAAGATCTTTCCCCTTGCAATGAGATAACAATCTATGTAGGATTTGAATGACTAAAAATATGATGATATATAGTGACAAATAAAAGCATTCATTTTTTTACCCCCTCCCTGTGCTAGCAAAGTGCATTGGCTAATTTAGAGTTTTTCACCAGTTAGTGTATTAGTACTGAGTAGATTCTGGCCACTCACCTCCAGATTACCCACTGTGGACCTACTAAGGACCCTTACAATCTAAAATCTAAACTAGATTTGAAAAAGAATTTAGTCTTTCACCCTAGAAACATTAATTCTACGCCCATCAAAACTTATCTCCCTATCCATTTACACTCCCCCTTAAACGATAGCAATGACTCAACCCAAAATGAAGTGTGACACTCACTAGTTGGGTGAAATCATAGCCCTCTTTGATCTTTACGTTTCTCAACAGATTTTAACCTCACAATTGGCCAATTTGTAAAATCAATGAAGAATCGGTGAAAATGTCATCACAATTTTTAAAAGTAAAAAAAAATCTTTAAATCATTCTCATCCCACAAGATTAATTCCTAAGAACAAGGAGAAAGAAAGGGAACTACTCAAAATTCATGGAGAATAAAACAAAAACACCAAATTTGTATTGAAATCTAAGTCTTAGAAAAAAAAACTTAAACATAAATACAAAGTACCTTATATCTTCTCCCTAACACAAATTTTGTAGTCTCTTTTAAAAAATCTCCAAACTCTTACTCTTACAACACAAAACACACTAAAACATACACTTAAACACTAAAGCGGGACTTCAAATGCTGCCAAAAAGTCATTTATTTTATCCAATTTTTGTCCATATTAATATATCTCTGAAAATAACCAAGGGTTGCTTCAAACACCCCTTCAAAATTCAGCCAAATTCAATGGATTTTCTAGAAGGGAAGTTACTATCGCTATAACGCTAGTCTGAGTGCTATAACACCCTTTTCCCGTGTCTGTGGTGCTATAAAGCCAAGGGGCGGCGCTATGCGTCATACCATTTTGCAACATTTTTGCTCATTTTCACCTCATTTTCACTTAATGTCCATTTCATGTACCTGAAACCAAAAACATACAAAATACCTTCCTTTAAAGTGTAATATCACTAAAAACATGCATAAAATGATCATAAAACATGCACTAAAACCAGGTAATTTTAAGGTAGATCACCTAGGTTATTCCTATTAAACTTAAGTCAATTTAAACAAGTTTGAAGATAATGTGAGAGAAACAAACTTAACTCAGGTTAACTCAGATTCTTCATAGTTTCATTTTGGATTAAATTAAATAAACTTAAACTAATCTAGACATATGTGGCCAAAGGCCAAGGAGGGTTTTTGTTTGAAAATAAAAGCACACTTAGCCTCTGATGGAAACAAATTGGACTAAAGTACTAAACCAACATAAATAAAATGACATAAAATTTATCATAAAAGACACTAAAACTTAAACCCGAACAACAAAATGCAACTTGGTTTGATAAGATATTTTGGAGAAGGCAACCCATGTCTGCTAACAAACTACCTTTCAGTCACTTGTGATTAATCAAACCTCAAATCCTGATGATCCAAGACAATGGAATCATGGGATCTTGATCGGTTCATGCCAAACAAAAGAAATGACAAAAATAAAATTTTTAATCAACTAAGAAGTTTTAAAGTACCTAATATTTTAAATCTCTAAAATCAGAAAAAGACATTAAAACTTAAATGAAACCTTAATGAATAAAGATCATCAAACACAACTTTAATCGAGCCATCTAGGTTTATGAAGATCTCTTGGATGACACAATCTGTAGTTGCTACTAAGAATCTTTTGGTTAGAGTAGGTTTGATTACCTCTCAGGCTAAGTAAACCAGGGTATCACGATAACCCCGGGATAATGGAGTCATAGAGATCTTGACTGGGTCATTTAAAATTTTAAATAAAATAAATTAACGAACTAAAACACAATGATTTACTTTGCATGTTATTAGCGTGTGTTAATTCTGTCTTGCAAAGATGAATGTAAAAACTCAAAACAAAAGGATGAACCTCAACTAAACTTTTAACAATACAACAAACTTTAGGATAGTTCATAATTCTTAGGAATATGCTACATTTAGGATAGAAGATTAACATTTCTTTCATTGATGACTATATTTGATTTTTCTGAGAAAAAATCTTAACCTTAATCAGGGGTTTTGTTAAGTAGCATTGACTACATAAGATGTAATTAACAATAGTATTATAGGAAAATGTGGACTCTAGAATGGGTATATCAACCCGAACTCTTGGGTTGGCAGCTTTCATAAGGCCTCCTTTGCAATTATGTCCTTAAAACATTCTGAACATATACTTTAAAAAAACCACTGAATTATTGAAGATATCGTCAATCATGACGACTATTGAGCCTTTCTCACCCTATTTAATATTCCATTCTCTACATATAGAGGCAAAGCCAAAGTTAACAACTTCTCTTCTTCTTCTTTTTCTTTCTTCCCCCTTTATAAACAAAATATGTGTGCTAGCCATAGCCGCTGAATAAAGACTTCTCACTCAGATTTCTGTACATTTATTATAAAATATTTAAGGTTGTTATGTTTTATTCCTATCATTTATTTATAATAATATTATGTTATTTTGTTTATATCTCATCTAACTACGCTTATTGCAGGAAATGAACAAAAGTTGTGCTTCACATCACTGAAGTAATTATATAGGTGTTGGCCTCACTTTTGGTTGAGGCCTAGTTTTTTCCTTAGAAGCCTAGGATCTAGCCATAGGACTTTTCTACTGACTGTCTTACAGGACTAGTGACGACACCCTCACCATTAGAAATTTCAAATGCTTTTTTTCTCTTCTTGGAGTTCCATATTTTAGTTTTAACCTCTAGCACTTAGAAGGATGGAACTAATATAAGGAAGCTCAACAGGGGTTCTCCATAGGACTGTCACCTTAGAGTGGACCCTGGGTGATGTGGCTTGGTCTACACATAGACTTTTACTTTTGGTCCAAACCCTAACCAAAATATGTGTAGCTTGATCCCATACTCTATTTGAAACTCAAGTGTATAATCCCTTAAACATTAGCGTTAGGCTAGTGTTGGCTATGACCAGCACATGGAGGATCCATAATGAGAGTTCTCTTGGTCTTATGGGTCAAATAGGGTGACCTCATGATTAACATCATCAATCAATCCGAATTTTCTCAAATTCCCAATTTCGACCCTACTTGGCCCCAAACTTCACCAAATTATCAAATTGCACCGAAACCCTAAATTTTACCAAAATTTCCAAAATTACCCAAATTCTCAAAATATCTTCAAAAATCATTTTACACCATTCCAAATCACTCAAATTAACTAAAATATCTCAAATTTTCCAAAATTTCTATAATACCCCCAAAATTGTCCAAAATTAACAAGATGCCTTTTATACCCAAAAAAATTCCAAAAAATCCCAAAATCTCCAGAATCACTCCAAATATCCCCAAAATCAATTTGAACCACTCCATTGAGTCCAATCTGACCAAATTGACCCATTTTGACCAAAATCCCCAAATTTCCCCTAAATATCTAAATTCCCCAAATCACCCTAATTTCCACCAAATTGACTTCAATCTCACCCAATTTTAATTCCAAACTTAAATTTATCATCCCCAATCCCAATTAAAACCAAATCCAAGCCCAATTGCAAGTCTAATCCAAAATCCCCAATTTAGCAATACCCTTAAATTCCCCCAAATTGTGACCCATAATCAAATTAATCTCCAAATTTGAATTCTAAAGTATTTATGACACTTCACCAATTCAGTTTGAATAATCAATTGACCCAAAATTGAACTCAAAGCTCACCTAAAGCCAACTTAAGCCAAAACCCCCAATTTTGACCAAAAGCACAAATCCCACCAAATTGAACCCCCTAATTCCAAATTTCCGCCCAATTAATGTCTAAAAATTTTCACGACAATCACCCACATCAAATTAAACCATCAATTGAACCATTTCCTAACCCTAGCCCAATCTAAACCCAAGTCTAGCCTAAATGCCCCAAAATTGACCATGAACCAAATTTCACCCAATTAAACCCTCAAATCAATTCAAAATCACTTAGTTCCTTTTTCAAACTTCTCATGACAATTATCCAAGCCTATTTGATAAATCACTTCACCCAACATTTAGCCCAAACCCAACCTAGACCCAAGTTGACCCAAAACCCTAATTTTGAACTCAAACTCCAAATATGACCAAACCAAGCTAAATTGACCAACCCAAAACAACCACAGCCAAGATATGTACCCTAGAAACTAGCCAAACCCAGCTAGCCCAACCTAGTTGAGCCATGAACTAATAGTCCCCTAAATTTGGGGATCTCCTTCCTTATTTGGCTAAACCAAAGATATGCTTGCCATCAATCATCAATCCTTGATGTTAATCACCATTAACACCTCCTACTGGCTTACCTGACCACCAGCTCATGCCTGACCAGCCGGTTTAGTTGCCGCTTAACACCAGCAGAGCCCTCTCCATCACTTAAACCCAAATTGACCCATCCAAGGTGACCCATTCCCATTGGTTGGATGCGCCGCTTAGCCCTCTGATATGCCTAAAATATATAGTGTTTTCAGATACATTTTTATACGTATTTTTGAGATATTGTGCTTTAATGTAAGGTATTTTTGTGTTTTTTCTTTCAGGTACAGGTAAAAAGGTGAAAAGTTCTGTAAGGAGTGAAAAAGGATCAAATTTGGAGCAAATACGTGGAAAATGTGCAAAAGGGTATTGGTTCCTAAGCATCAGATCCGACGCTTAAGCGCTGGTTAAACAGAGAAGGTCGCGCCTTAACGCTATATGCTCCGTGCTTAAGCGCCAGTGGCAGTTATTGGATGAGTAAATTTGGTTTTTGTGAATTTTTGAAGAGATTTTTGAGGCACCTATTGGCTTAATAGGTGGTTATAACCACCATGAAAATTATTATGAAAGGATGCATCTCTTGGGGAAATACATCAAATCAAGATACATTTTGAAGAGATACCAGGGCACCTTTTGGAGAATTATAAAATAAAGAAGATTGACACTTTGAAAGGGGTCCTGAAAATACTCGAAAAGTTTTAAAAGTTCTAAAATTGGGGAGTTAGTTGGAGAGGTTTTCAGGCACCACATATTTATCCTTTTTATTTTAGTTTTATATTGAGAGTGTTGTAAAAGAGAAGAGATTCAAAGGAACTTCAAGAGTTTGGTAGAGGACTTGAGATAAGTTTTTAACTTTTATTTTAGACTACTTTTAGTTTTAATCGAGACTTGTTGTTGGTTTGAAAATGATCTCTACTTTTAAACT
>JXCR01091664.1:215854-235916 GCA_002079205.1 Phalaenopsis hybrid cultivar | reverse complement strand
TGTGGTCATTTAAGATGTAATTAACTATAGGGGCTTGCCCTTATAGGAAGCATTTCCAAACCCAGCTTAATATAAACCCTATTTAATCCTTTATATTAAATAGGGGAACTTGTCGGCAAATACAAAGGTTTCACAGACCAAACTGACTTCATACTTTCCTTAGTTTATTTGAACGAGCCTCATCCTCAATTCTTGTGTTTATCCTTCGGGATAAATATAGGATTTGAGGTACAATGCTCTTTCATTTTAAACTATGAAAAATATGGGGTCAGTTTGATTTCATACTTCGACGTCCTTCCGAAGCGGGCGACGGGATTTCAATTCCGGTGACCAACAACTTCTTATGGGTAACCCCAAACCAACCCGAAATAACGCCGACAACCTGCAACAACAAATAAAAAATACACTTCTTTAAAGGGCAATATTATCAAAATCAGTGTAAAATAGGTATGAAAATCTCAACATATTTTCCTTTGGTCATCCTGATTATGAGCTTGCAAAATTTTGGGATAGAGGTGATTAGAGGATGAGGAGTAGAACTAAGAGAATTATTTTTATGATTGTAATATGATATGAACTATGTGGTTAGGGCTTGCTACATTTGCATCTGTGTGTTTATTTGAACTATGTGATCTGGTTTGGACTTTTATGTTTAAGTGAGAATTGTGACGTGATGTGTTTTCATGTTTTGGACTTGAGACATGTATGTTTGTGTACTTGTTTAGACATTGTGATGTGTGAGACTTTTATTTTTAATTATATTGTGATGTTTGTGTTAGTTAGTAGTTTGCTTTAAAGTTCTAGGGTAGTAAATGTTGTGAGTTTTGTGATTTAGTTAGTTTCAAACTTAACTTAATTATATGGCTTTTGTAAAGTTGAAAATCTTACTAGCGTACATCTTAAATTTGAAACTTAGAAAACTGATACCCTATATTTTTCTTTTATCATGTTTATGAGTTTGATTTTATGTTGAGACTGTAAAGTCAAGTTAGTGTGTTAGTTTGCTTTTATATTTATACCCACTGTTTAGAAGTCTATTGAATCCCTACATGTTGAATTGAAATGAAAATATTAGAAAAATTTATCAAAACTAATTTTACTCCTATTTTTAGTTTTATACTTGTATCATTAGGGTACAAAAATTCATGTAAGCATGTTATTTTTATTTTCATTCCAGCTTATATATATGATGTTAAACTGTTTAATTTGTTAAAAATTTAAGTTTGGGGGGATGAAAAATATTTCCAAAACTTTAATTTTATTTGTTCTCAAATGAAGTATAAGTGAATTTGATTTGAAAAGAAATATTGATCATGTATATAAAGTTATATTAGAGAAGTAAATTTTGATTTTAAAAATGAGTAGGAGAATTTAGTTGAAATTTTGAGTAATGAAGAAAAACTTTAAATTAAATTTTTTTTGTGTAGAAATTGATTAATATAAGTAACTATCTTTAGTAAGAAACATTCATTTTTTGAAAATTTTAGAAATTTAGACTTTTATTTTTAATACTTAAATTTCTTTTATTAAAAATAATTTTCAAAGCTATTATTATATTTATAACTAAAAGTTTTGTATCAAGTCTTTGCTTTAGGAAATAAAAAGTAGAATTCAAAATTATTAAAGGTCTATCCAGATATAATAATCCTTGCCTAAAAAGAAAAAACAAGAAAAAAAAAGAAGAGAAAAAGAAAAAAAAGAAAAGAAAAATAAAAAGAAAAAAATACAAGGGAGGAAAAGCTTGAGGATTAGTGTCTAATAAAAAATTAGTTCTACATTTGATCTTTTTAAAGTATAAATCTTGAGAAAATCTTAAGCTTATAGATATAATATAGTAAGTAAAATTATTATTAATAAAAAATTTTAAGCGGAGATTAAAAAAGAACTAAATTCTAAATTTGGAAGACTTAAAATATTTCTGAATTAGATAGGAACTCATATTTTCATCTTTCTTAACATTAGAAATTTCTAAACTTTAACTTGCTCTCATTTACTGAATATTTTTTCTAATTTGGACTACTATATTTCTAAATCTAAATTTTAGTAAGTCCTAAAGAAACTCATATACATATCATACATATTTAGTTTTTTAAAGATTGAAGTGTCACTTAAGGACAAGTAACATTTTAAGTTTGGGGGATGTTGACATCACTTTTGGTTGATGTTTAGTTTTTCCTCTTTAGTAGCCTAAGGTTTAGCCATAGGACTTTCCTATTGACTATTCTTAGAACACTAGACATGGAACCCTCACCATTAAAAATTCTACATTCTTCTCTACTCAGCTTGAAGTTCCACATATTGGTCCTAACCTCTAGCACTTAGTAGGTGAGGCCACTATGGGAGAAACTCAAGATGAGTTACCCTTAGGACTGCTGGACCTTAGGGTTGACCCTGGGTGTTGGTCTACGGCTAAGGCACTCACTTGCAATCACTTGTACTCACAATCACTCACTACCTTAAACCCCAGAACATCTAGGATTTGGTCCCTTGATACTTTTGGGAGACTCCTATAGGTGGTTCCCTAAACTCATTAGCCCTAGGCTAGGGTTTGGCTAAGACCACTATATAGAGGACCCAAAATAGGGATTTCATTGGTTCATGGCTTATTGATGGTGGTTGGTACCTCAACTCTACCAAAACACCCAACCTAGCCTTTCTCCCCTAAATTCCCCCAAATTACCTAGATACCTTTGGGACCTCAAATTTGGCCAAAATTTCCAAATCTAGCCAAAATACCCAACTTGGTTCAAAAATCATTTCAAACACCTTAAAAACACCCAAACTACCCAAAATGCCCAAATTGGCCAAATTAACAAAATATCCCTCCTTACCCCAAATTCCAAAAATTCCAAAAAATCCAAAAAATTTCTAAAACCTCCCAAAAATTCCTAATTTTATTTTTCTCAACTATCACATGACCTAATTTGGCCAATTTGACCATTTTTTATCAAAATCCCCAAATTGCCCTTTAAAGACCCATATTTTCCCAAAATTACCTCGAATGTCTAGCCAATTGGTCTCAATTTACCCCAATTTCAATTCTAAACTCAAATTCACCTTCAATATGACAAATAAAAACCAAATCCAAGCTCAATTGACCTATTCTTTGAGCTCAATTTTGATATAGATCAAAACCAAATTTTGGCCCATGCCTTGGTTCCTCCAAATTAAACCCATAGGCTACTCAATTGCCACAATTTGTGTTGAAAAATCTTCATAACATCCCCATACATCAAAATTGACCTTCAATTGGCCTTGGTGAAACTTAAAATTAATTTGATTTCAACCTAAGTCCAAAAGCCCCAAATTTGCCCCAAATTGGCCATGTCTCAAAATCTAACCAAATTGAGGGCCTTAACCCCAAAATTTCCACTCCCTTCATGAAAAATCTTCACAACATCTCCATTGCTCATTTGAACTATTCAATTTGGAATTACCCCAAGGCTAGCTCAACCTAGACCCATGTCTAGCCCAACATACCCAAAATTGACCAAATTTCAAAAATCCCTCAAATTGACCTGCCAATTGAACTCAAAATCACTTCAACCCTCCACCAAAAATCTTCATAACAATCATCTACACAATGTTGATCAATCAATTGGGTCAATTGACATGACTAACATAGCCCAAACCCAAACTTTGATCACTTGAACCCACATTGAACCTATGCATTAAAGATGGCCTAACTACCCAAAAATCATCAAAGTAACGCCACCTCAACCATTGGTTAGACCCTAAGACTGAGCCAAAACCCATCTAACCACCTAAACTAATCCATGGACCAAAAGTCCCCCAAATTAAGGGATTTTATTTCCAAAAATGCACATGTTTAAGCTACCCTTAACTAAACTAAACCTCATTCCATTAAGTTGCTTTGACAGATTCCCCTGAATGCCCTGAGCACCTAGCTACCTCCCCCTGCCATGGCTGGCCAGCCTGGTCACCGGAGAAGCTCAAAACCAAGAGCCACCCCCATGGAACTTCACCCAAATCAAACCTAGAGGCTAGCTCAACCTAACCAAATTGTAGAGCTCCTCTGCCCTCAACCTAAGCACCAAAATGCACCCAAAAATTTACCCTGGAGCCACCCCATGACCAATTTTATAAAAACTCATTTCCACAGCCATGGGAGGTGTGCTGAAAAATTTCTTAGAGAGAGCCCCCCAAACTTGTCACAGAGCTTCTCTGAGATCCCCTCAGTGCAATCCAACCCACTTGGCCTACTAAATTCCAATGTGGAAGCTCAATTTTGAGCTCAAACCTCTGTAAAAAATCAGGACAGTGCTCATTACACTTCCACAGTCCACCAAACTTCAATTACTTGTGCTCACACCTTCACAACCAAGAAAGAAGCCAAAGCCCCATAAAATCCCCCTCTGAAATAGCCTCTATAATAGGTCTAGACCAGCACCCAAATTTGGTCGTGATCAAAATCATATTTAGGCCTCACACCAAGACCAGAGACTCAATCCCTAGCCTCTTTGGATCACAACGAACGTGCCGAGACCCTCTGATCGAAGCTTCACTTCTTAGAGCAAAGGTATAAAACTTCTCTTCCTCCCGAGCCTATTTTGATTCTCCATTTAATTAGGCTTAATTTAATTGCATGATTACCATATGGATGTGTTTGTCTCACTTAGACGAGTCCATAGGATCAAACCCAAAGTGATTTGGTTGAGTCTAGGTCGAGATCTTAAGGTTTTAGTGTGGACGGTCACGGGATCACTCTATCGAGGACGATGACGGTGAGCTGTTTGATCAAGCTTGTATCGAATGGATGGAGGAGATCGAGCCGGAAAGCACTTCAGAACATAAATCGCGAGCTAAGTCAGCACTGAGGTGGACGACGGCGTCAAATGGGAGCGCGCCGCGTGGATTTTGGAGCTGCCTAGGATCTACATGGCGCCGCGCTGTTTAAATAGATAAATATGGATTTTTCCTATTTATTTAAATACCCCTAACTTAAAAAATTCATATCTTGGTGTAGAAAAATCACAAAAAATAAAATAAAAATACCCTCTTGCTTAGTGAATAGAGGAGAATAATGTGAAAATAATTTTACGTCCATGTGACACATATTTTATTTTTAATTAATTAAACATTTATTTGAATCTTTTGATTCTCCATGCATATAGGCATTTCATTATAGCTTGGAATTTTAGCATGTTGTTGCCTCCGTCTTAAGGAACATTCCCTTTATTTTCCAAAGTCAGAGGAGGTCCCTAGACAGAGAATCACATTTTTCAAGTTTATGTGCATTATTTGCTTAAAATAATCAAGGAAATCAGCATATTGCTTAAAAAATCTAAGAAAATTTTGAAAGGTTTAATATGACCAGAGAACGCTTAGGAAAATTTCTCATGAGTCAAGTCATTCAAAATACACCTAATCTTTACAAACCCAAATCACTAAGATAATTAATTTTGAAAAATACAAACAACAAAATGACTTGATTTTTTATCTCCACTAATTTTTAGGATCTAGAGAACTCACCATAACAATTTCAAAGCATTTTAAGTTCATTTGATAACATAAATTGAATTTTCAAGTTAAATAACATTTTTGGCACGAAAATGATTTTTTTTAAAAAAAATCAAAATATAACTTGAAAAATTATAAAACTTTACCACTCTTGGCACTTAAATGATTTTCTAAAAATCAAAATATAACTCAAAAAATTATGAAACTTAAGGCACTTAAATGATTTTTTAAAAATCAAAATATAACTCAAAAAATTATGAAACTTAGTTTTTTCTTAAATGATTTTTAAAAATCAAAATAAAACTCAAAAAATTATGAAACTTAGTTTTTTGAGTTCTATTAAATGATTTTTTAAAAATCAAAATATAATTCAAAAAATTATGAAACTTAGTTTTTGAGTTTTCTATTTTTAAAATCAAAATATAACTCAAAAAATTATGAAACTTAGTTTTTTTGAGTTCTCTGTGATCATATTTTTAAAAATCAAAATATATCTCAAAAAATTATGAAACTTAGTTTTTTTGAGTTCTCTGTAATCAGAAAAAAATCAAAATATAACTCAAAAAATTATAAAACTTAGTTTTTTGAGTTCTCTGTGATCAGGGGAATCAAAATATAACTCAAAAAATTATGAAACTTAGTTTTTTGAGTTCTCTATTATCAGGGGTGTTTTCTAAAAATAAAATTATATTTAAAATAAAAACTTGATTTTTAGCCTATTTTAAATATTTGAATAATTTATAAAATAAAATTATATTTAAAGTAAAAAAACTTGATTTTTGGCTCTCTGTGATCAGGGGTATTTTCTAAAAATAAAATGATATTTAAAATAAAAACTTAATTTTTTGGCTCTGTGATCAGGGGTATTTTCTAAAAATAAAATGATATTTAAAATAAAAACTTGATTTTTAGCTTATTAAAATATTTAAATAATTAAAAATCCATAAAAATCACAAAAATAATAAAATTCATGAAAATATTCTAAATTATTTCCTATGTACTTAGGAACAATTGGAATATTTTTCCTGATTTTCTAAATAAAGATATTGAATTTTAAAGCTTAAAAATGTTTTTTAAAGGCTAAAAATGGGGTTTCATTAAGAATAATTCCAATAAATCAAATAAAACTCAAAAAAATATAAAATCTTCTCCTTTGAGCTCTCAGACCTCAGGAAAATTTTTCAAAAATTAAAAACTTAATTTTCCCCATTTAAAATATTTTATATTTAATAAATACCTCCATAACTTAAAATAATTCTTAAAATTCAAATAAAATTCAAAAAATCATGAAATTTGGTCCAAAGGCTTCTTTGGTCTAAATCTACCTCCAGTAAACATTTCAAGGGATTAGGATTTATTTTGATCAATTTAAAAATTTTCTTTGGAAAATCCTATTTTCTGCATGAATATAATCATATAAAATAAATTAAATCTTGAAAAATCACATTTTCTCCTCTCACGCCTTAATTGACCCATGAATGAGATAGTATAAAAATTTTAAAGTCATTTGAATTGAGTTTAACAAATTATAAAGTGTTAGAGCTTTAGGGGGAAATGCGTAATTTTGCAAATTTAGCCTTAATTAACATTTAGGCTTAATTCAAGGAAGGAAATGGGTAACCTCTGATCTTAATTTTGATGTTTGAAACTGAGCCTTAATTAACATTTAGACTTAATTCAAGGAGGGAAATGGGCAACCTCTGATCTTAATCAATTTTTTGGGATGTTTGAAACACAAGGGGTTAATTGGTAGAAACCAACCTCACTTTCTTAATTGAAAAGATAAGTTAATAAATTTCTAAATTATTCAAATTTGAAAGTTTATTAAAATAAAATGAACCTAAGGCTTAGGGTTATGACTTTTGAAGTAAATAACTAATCAATTTAATACACCTATTTTGATTTTAAAATAAAATTCAAATCATGAATTATGACCACCTAAAGCTTGATCTTTTAAAAAATAATTAAGGCACTCACCTAGGTCTTAACGGCTTAATAATGACTTAGGCTAAATCAAGTTTCATTTAAATGGGGATTAAAAAAGTAAATATCATTGAAAATTAGAACATCTTTCAAACACTATAAGCCCAATTATAACCAAAATTTGGTTAAGTGTTCTAATAACACTAACTTGCCTCTTTAAGGGTCTTCACCCGCATAATTTTCAAAATTAAATTTTAAATGATAATTACCTTACTCTTAGGGATAATTGAGATATCAATACTCACTGAGCATTAAGGGTATTTACAGGATGAATTATTAAGCAACATAAAAAGTTTAAAAGAACTCAGGATTTTCCACCAGACAGCGAGAGAGTAGCACAGACCTGCTTCCTTCTCTGGATATGTTGGATACCTCAGAGATCTACTAAACTTAATATATTTTGCTTGATAAAATTATCCTTAATTGATCAAATAGGGACCCACCACTATAAGACTTAAGGGTTAGATAGGTCGCCAAAACTTTACTTTCATGTTCATATAAACTGCCTTAACATGCCTTTTGAGTTTCAGGTGGTGGAACGAGAAGACTCGCCAGGTACACTTTTATAGTTTTCAACATTGTCTTTCTTGTAGTTTTATACTGTGCTTGCATGCTAAACAATGATGTTACTCTGCATGAAAAATAAAACTATCAGGATAGCCAAAAAACCAAAACCAAAACAAAAATCAACCAAGATAAAATCCACCCCACAACATTCAAAATATTAAAAAACTCAAAATTTAATCGCACACATCACACAAAACTACAACTTCAACTAAATTAAGATGTCTCTATCGGATGATCGGGAATTCCTCAAAAACTACAACTTCAACTAAATTAAGACGTCTCTATTGGATAATCGGGAATCCCTCGGAGGAGGAAACCTACGGTTGCTAACGAGGCTTCCCACGGTCTACAATTGCACCGCCACAACATTCAAAATATAAAACAACTCAAGGACACACACATCACACAAAACTACAACTTCAACTAAATTAAGATGTCTCTATCGGATGATCGGGAATTCCTCAAAAAACTACAACTTCAACTAAATTAAGACGTCTCTATTGGATAATCGGGAATCCCTCGGAGGAGGAAACCTACGGTTGCTAACGAGGCTTCCCACGGTTCACCGCCACAACATTCAAAATATAAAACAACTCAAAATTTAATCACAAACATCACACAAACACTAAATTAAGATGTCTCTATCGGATGATCGGGAATCCCTCATGTAACAGGCTTCCCACGGTCTAAATGAAATTATGGAACTCATTAAGTTGAGTTTAGTAAATTCATTTGGACATCCCACGGTCTAAATGAAATTATGGAACTCATTAAGTTGAGTTTAGTAAGTTCATTTGGACTATGTGAATCTAGTAGAGAATAGTGGTGCCGGAATGAGGGTACCGTAGGATCCTAACCGGTGTCGCTCTAATCAACTTTAACATGCCCCCATAAAAATTTAAAGAACTTCAACCATAGGGCACCTGATTTGACATCATAACTTTACACACTAGAAAACTCAAACTCATCGCGATAAGGAGCTTGGAGCTAGCATGGTGGGTAGCATGGCCATCTTCAACAACAAAAAATGTCTTCTCCAACTAAACTAATCATCCTTTCTTAGACTTAAATAATAAAGACATAGAACTTTGAGGTTACTTGCTTATGCAATGTAAATCCTCACCTTATCTTTAGGCTTTTGTATAACCCTGCTATACAATATAAGCCATAACTCGCCTTAGGAATCCGAGGTTGTCATTTGTCACGACCTAAATCCTCACATCTTCTAGGCTAATTGTGTGATTGTTTGACATGAATGTAATCCATAACTAATAAATTGGCAGGATGAAACACCTAAATATTTCTCCTCAAAACTGAATCCAAACATTAGGATAGCTTGGGAAGTGATCGGGGTTCTCCTCTGGATCCATGACATCCCCTAGTTCTTCCTCCTTTGGACTATGCGAATGTTCCAAATTTGAACCAATCCCCTTTCACACCTCTACATCTGATTTCGTTGAAGAGTCCCACCATGTTCCAAATTTGAACCAATCCCCTTGCACACCTCTATGTCCGATTTCGTTGAAGAGTCCTGCCTTCCAAATTTGAACCAATCCCCTTTCACACCTCTACGTCTGATTTCGTTGAAGAGTCCTACCTTCGTTGAACCAATCCCCTTTCACACCTCTACGTCCGATCTCATTGAAAAGTCCTACCCTTTGAAATTCTGAACCAATCCCCTTTCACACCTCTACGTCCGATCTCATTGAAAAGTCCTACCCTTTGAAACTTCTTGAAGATAATATTTTCTAATTTTTATTGAGAGTCTTCTTAGGTGACCTATTCTTTGAAATTCCTTGAAGATAATATTTCTTGATTTTTATCGAGAGTTTCCTTAAGTGGCTTTGGTCATTTAAGATGTAATTAACTATACCTGATTTTTATCAAGAGTCTTCTTAAATGACTTTGGTCATTTAGGATGTGATTAACTATAGAGGCTTGCCCTTATAGGAAGCATGTCTGAACCCAGCTTAATATAAACCCTATTTAATTCTTTATGTTAAATAGAGGAACTTGTCGGCAAATATAAAGGTTTCGCAGACCAGACTGATGTCATATATTCTTTAGTTTATTTGATCGAGTTTTATGCTCAAATCATGTGTTTATCCTTCGGGATAGATATAAGGTTTGAGGTAAAACACTTTTTCATTTAAACTATAAAAAAAATGGGGTCAGTTTGATTTCATATTTTTCTAAACTTCAACGTTCTTCTGATGCGAGCGACGAGATTTCGATTCCGATGACCGACAGCTTCTTACGGGCAACTCCCCCCATCAAAAATACCACCGACAAGGGATTTTGATATGCCTAAAATATATAGTATTTTTCGACACATTTTATACCTATTTTTGAGATATTGCACTTTAATGGAACATATTTTTGTGCTTTTCTTTCATGTACAAGCAAAAAGGTGAAAAGTGCTTAAATGAGCGAAAAAGGATCAAATTTGGAGCAAATAGGTGAAAAATATGCAAAAGTGTTTTGGCGCCTAAGCGCCAGATCTGACGCTTATGCTCCAGATCCGGCGCTTAAGCGCCAGTTAAACGGAGAACGTCGCGCCTGAGCGCCAAAAGCCTCGCGCTTAAAGCGCCAGTGACAGTTATTGGATTAGTAAATTTGGTTTTTGCGAATTTTAAAGAGGTTTTTGAGGCACCTATAGGCTTAATAGGTGGTTACAACCACCATAGAAGAAAATTATTGTGAAAGGATGCATCTCTTGGGCAAATACATTGAATCAAGACACATTTTGAAGAGATACCAAGGCACCTTTTGGAGAATTATAAAAGAATGAAGATTGGGATTTTGAAAGAGGTCATGAAAGTACTGGAAAAGTTTTGAAAGTTCTAAAATTGGGGAGTTAGTTGGAGAGATTTTCAGCCACCAAATATTTATCCTTTTTATTTTAGTTTTATATTGAGAGTGTTATAAAAGAAAAGACAATCAAAGGAACTTCAAGAGTTTAATAAGGACTTGAGATAAGTTTTTATCTTTTGTTTTAGACTACTTTTGATTTTAATTGAGACTTGTTATTGTTGAGATAAGTTTTTATCTTTTATTTTAGACTACTTTTGGTTTTAATTGAGACTTATTGTTGAATCTTTTGTTTTAGACTACTTTTATTTTAATTGAGACTTGTTGTTGGTTTGACAATGATTTTTACTTTTAAACTAAAGTGTGGTTTTATTTTCTTAATGGATTTTGAGTAGTTTTCTTAATCTTTTTTCTTAAAATGATAAGTAATTAAGTGTTGGATGGATGCTGTGGAGAGTATTGATTTTTAATGTTGGAAGAAGCTGCGATAATTTAAATCCATGTACTTCATTTACTTCTTGATTTGGTCAATCCAAATGTAAAAATTTGCTGTGAGAATATGTAAGAACTGGGTTGGTATTTTCTCAGTCAACAATTGGAAAGAATCACATGAGGTTGTATGCATGAGAATGTAGTTCATATGATTGAATGCAAATAAATAAGGAAATATTCATTGAAGAGTGTAGAGTTAGAGGATGTGACAGGTTAAAGCCCCCAACTTAGTTTATTATTTTAGGTTCTGATACGAGATGTTAGCCCACAGGTAGAGGGAATCAAGGAAACTCTAGAGTAAGAGTTAGTATATTTCCTGGCTAGCTAGTCTTCAGAACTATTCAAACTTTAAATTAGCCAATATTTTTTATAGCATCTCTAGTAAGGGAAAAGAATATTATTGTTCATATTTGGCACAACACAAAATGCATGCTTTCACAGCATAATTCTTATACTTTACTGATTCATGATAAGGAGAAAGATATTTTCATATTTAGTGTTTTTCTTCTACAAAAACTTAAGTTATCTTTTTAAGTTTGTCCTGTTTTTGTCAAAATATTAAAATTACCAAAAATATTTGAACTTTCTTTACTGCAAATATGTCTTTAGTTTAAATAATTATCTTTTTAAAAATAGAAAGTTTTCCAAAAAGTGCATATTGCATATTTTCCATGTGGGTTCGATGTTCAGGTCTTAATAAAAAAGTCCTCTATTACTTGATAACGATACGTGTACTTGCGTAGTATCCCAATATATATAAATTAAAAGTTAAATTCTTATTTTTCTTCAGGATCATTCTTTTGGTTTTGTTGCAAAATAAGGAAATATAAGTGAAAAATATAACCAGAATTATTGTTATACTGTTGCATATAAGCAGTTTCGGGATCACCCTCCACCTCAGCAAGCTTTTGCACCAACCAACTAGCCCTGGTGACCACCATCGTCATGGCTATTTAAACACCACCCCTTCATGACCATGGGAGAGATCATCCAAAAACCTAGAGGAAACTCTGCTAAATTGCTCCCAGAGACTCTTCCAGCCTTCCTGAGCTCAACCCAGCCATTTTTCAGCCACCTCCATCATTGCCTGAGCCCAATTCCAGGGCAATTTTTTTCATTCCACTAAACTCCACCGAACTCTAAATTTAAGTGACGTTAGGCTTCATCAGAGTTTAAGGAGAAGTTTCCCACTCAAGCCCCATCATTTTGAGCTCTTCAACCCACTGTTAAACCAAGGCTACACCACCCTTTGATCGAACTCTTGGTTAGACTCAACCTCAGCTCAAATCAACACTTTGAGGAGGATATTTGGACTCTACTGAGGCTTCCACAAGCACCCAATTGAAGCCTCACCTCTTGGGAAAAGGTATATTTCAAAAGCCCTAATATTTGGCTTGATTTCACTAATTATGAAAAGAAGTTTAATTTCATGAGCATGTAACAGTATGAATATGTTCATCTAGATGAAAGTGTAGGAACAAACTTGAAGTGATTTGGCTGAGTCTAGGCAAATATCTTAGGGTTTTAAGTTAAGTGGTTCACGGGTTTTGGACATTGGGGACGATGACCCACAGCCATTGGATTGCGCGTGTATCAAATGGACGGCTTGGATCACGCTGGACGAACGAATAGAACATAAAGTGCGGCTTGCATGGCGGATGAGTCAGATGAAGGCACTGAATCAGAGAGCGACATGAGGAGCTTTGACCGGTATGTGGATCCAGTCAGTGTCATGGGTTTAAGTAGAAAAATAGGATTTTTTAGCATTTATTTAATTCAAGAACTTCAAAATTGCATATCTTTGTGTAGAAAAATCATAAAAATAAAATAAAATTATCTTGTTGCTTAGTGAACAGAGGAGGGAAATGCTGAATAAAACTAAAAATTATTTGATGTGTTCTTGATTTTTAATTAATTAAATACCCTCTAAACTAATTTAATTCTAATTAAGTAAATAACAATCACCATGACTTGAAATTTTAGGGGTTGATTCCTCATGTTAATAGGGATGTTCTCTGATTTTCTCTGGTTTAGAGATCATCACTATCTTTAAAATCCAAATTTTTAAGCTTAGTGGTTATTTTGCTTAAAAAAATTATATAAATTAAAATATTAATAAGAAAATTATGGTACTTGTTTTGGTTGGTTCCCTATGGCTAGAGGACACTTGGAAAACATAAATTAAGTTTGAATATCTATGTAAATTACTATAGTTAATTAAACCTAAAAAAATCATAAAAATTGAAATAAACTTAATATATTTAAACAAGTAACAAAAATCATTCCACACTATAAATAACATTCATTCTAACTCATTATAAAAATTTTAGATTTATTTGATTTAGTTTGAGCTCTAAAGTTGATTTTCTAAATAAAAATGGTATTTTTGTACAAAAATAATTATATTAAATTAAATATAATCAGGAAAATTATTAAAAGTGATTTTCTGAGTTCCTTGTGACCAGGACCATTTAGAAAAAAATAAAATTTATATTAAAATAAATACTTTATTTTTTAGCACATTTTTGAATTAAAAATAATTAAAAATTACAAAATATGAAAATACACCAAATGTTCCTAATTACTTCCTGATCACTGGGGACTCATTATAATATTTTTTTCTAATTTTTCTAAGTTAATTGAAGTTTTCTAAAGGCAAAAATGTATTTTCTCTAATTTTCCATTAAAATAATTATAATAAAAAAATTAAAAATCGCAAAAATAAAAAGTTTGTTTCTTTGAGTCCTTTAGACTTAGGGAAATTTAATAAAATTGTAAAAAATAATTTTCGTAATTAAAACATATTTTCTATTTAATGAAATCACTAAAATTAATAAATAATTATGATAATTAAAATAATATTTGAAAAATTATAAAATTTTGTCTAAGTGATCCTCTGACCTAGGTGAATCTCCAATAATTTTCTCATGGCAAAAAAAAACTTTACTTTGATTAGTTAAATAAATTACTTTTGAAAATCCTATTTTTGAGTTAAAAAAATTATATAAATTCAATAAAAATTTTGAAAAATCACATTTTTCTCCTCTAATATTTTAATTGACGCATGAGTGGGGTACTCTAAAAATTTCAAAGTCATTTGATTTACATTCGATGAGTTATGAAGTGGAGAGCCCGAAGGGCAAAATGGTAATTTTGGATTTTGATGCCTTAATTAAAATTTAGGATAAACCAAAGGGTAAAAGGGTAATTTTTTATCACAATAAACTCTTTTAGATGTTTGAAACATAATGGGTTTGAAGGTAGAAACCAACTCATCACCTTTTTTATGGTAATGGCAAAATTGTAATTTCATAAATTGTTATAACTCAGAAGCCAATCTAATTAGATGACACTAAAGTAAAGGGATTAAGCTAGAAAGATAATAATTCATTCATCTGAAGCCCCTAATTGGTGATTAGATGAAAACATGATCCTTTGATAAGAATATATTCCACTTAATTTAATATTTTGATAATTGCAAATTTACCCATGAAATTGTTAAGGGTTGAATAGTGAGCTAGGCTTGATATTTGAACTCATTTAATAAGGTTTAGAAAAGAAATATATGATTGATTAACACCTTTAAACACTACAAGCCCAAGTTTAGTGGTTGGTACAAAATCTTTAATGAATTAAGCTTGCCTTAGAGGCATCTACTCACATAACTCTTAAATGAAACATCAACTGATTAATTGAGTACACTTCTCATGAGATAACTAGAATATCAGGTTCACCAAGCATAGGGTGTATTAATTCATTGAAGCTAAATTTAAAAGTTTGAGATGATTAATCGAACAACATAATAGGTTCAAATGAACTCGAAACATTTCAAAAGGATTTAAAGGTTGTTAGGTATTGTTCCCCAAAGGCTTTTATGATATTTTGGATATTTTGAAGGGCAATTAGACTTATAATATTTTGTTCTAGAAAATCATTCATTAAAACGTTTAGGGACTCATCAAGTCATGACCTTAGTTTTGTAGCTACACATTTGTCCGGTCCTCCTGTTTTTGCAATTTATTTAAATTTCCTCCAAAATTATATATATATATATATTGCAAGTTCTAACATTTCAGCAGGAGCAGCTAGAAGATGATAGATACGCTTTTACAGTTTTATTTACTTTATTTCATTTCATTTACTTCAAACTACTACTGCTTCTACATACCATGCATGATTGGGTGATAAAATAAAATCTTTTGAAAAATAAATTAAACCCTTTTAAAGGTAACCATAAATATTGTGAAATACAACTTCATAACATGTCCTTTTGAATTTACGGGAGTCCTTCGGATGAAGTAACCCATGGTTGCTAACGAAATCTCCCCGATTTAAATTGGTTTAACAACACGTTTAGTAAATTCAAAAGAAAATAGTGGTACTGGAATGAAGGAACCGTGGGATCCTAATCGGTGTCGCTCTAATCAACTTTACCCCCCCCCCCCTCCCATAAGACTTGAATNAATCAACTTTTCCCCCCCCCCCCAATTTTGAATTAAAATTGTCACTTAAACCTTTGAACGTTTAGACTTTATGATTGTTAATTTGTCAAGGAACTTGGAGTTAACTAAGAGGGTAGCCTTCTACAACAACAAGAACAACAACAAATTCCCTTATAATTAAACAACTGTCATAGGACTTTGAGGTTGTCTAACTAGTGCGACACAAATTCTCAACTCATATTTAGGCATTTGCACAATTAGGTTGTGCAATTTAAACCCTAACTCATTTTAAGATTCCAAGATTATCGTTCATCATGACATAAATTCTCGTATCTTCTAGGCTATTTGTATGATTATGTCACACAAATGTAAGCCCTAAAGAATAATAAACAGTAGGATGAAACATTTAATAATTCTTATCTCAAAATTGAAGCCAAACCATAGAATAGTTTGGGTAGTCGTTTAGGTTCTCATCAGGGTTTATGACAACCCTTAGTTTTTCTTTGGACTCCATAATAAATGTTCCAAATTTGAGCCTCTCCCATTTAATATTTCCAGGTTCGATCTTTGAAAAGTTTTATCTTTTGAAGGTCTTGGAGACATTATTTTCATATCTAAATTAAAAGTTTTCTTAGGTGAATTCGATCATTTAAGATGTAATTAACTATAGTGGTTTGCCTCCATCGAGAGCTTTAAGAACCCAGGTAATATAAACCCTATCTAATCTTCCATATCAGGTAGTAGAATTTTTAGCTTATATAAATGGTTCGCAGACAAAACAAATGTCATAAATTCTATAATTTATTTAATCAAGCTTCATAGATAAGTGATATGTCTATTTATCGGGCTAGATATTTAATTTGTAGAGTTGTGCTCGTTTATTTAAATTATTGTTTATATGAGAAAAGTTTGGTCTCATTCTTTCCAAAATTAAAACATTATTTTTCAAAATTAAAAAATACTATTTTTTTATCTGAAAATCAAATATATATGTATATTAAATCAAAATAACCATCCACACACCCATGAAACATTTTAGCGGCCAACAATAGGGTAGTAGTCTGTTGATGATCGAAGAATGATCATTTGTCGAGTTTGCATTTTCTCTAGAAAGTATTTATAATATACATGAATTAGGCTTATGAATAATTCAACCAAAAAATTCTAAAAAATAATATAACTATCACAGCTATTCTTGCTGAATTCTACATTGTAGAAAGAATTTACTCTCATCAATATATTCTTGGCTGGATGAATCAAACTAAGCATAGTTCTCAAGAAAATATACAAGGAACTATTCATATTAATGAAATCATTTAAGTATAAGAACCTTCTCAAACTGAAAAATGAAACAAAAGATTTAATTAATGTTCTAATAGAACACCAATTCATGAATGCTCTTATTAATCCTTTTGTCGATACTCCTACTCCTTCCATTAATCAATTTATTCACTCTAATTCTAATGATGCTAGTACAAGTAAAAATATTAATTCTTAAGCACATTACCTACCACCAACTATTAAATGTATTCCCACTCCAAGATCAAATCAATCAGGATTAAAGATCCAAAATCACATAACTGAACCCATTGATGGACACATTATTTATTTAAATATTGATTGTTTAAAAATATTAAAGAAATAATGGATAAATGGGTAATAGAAAATAGTTTATCTATATATAATTAAAATTTAAAAGCGAATATGCCTGTGAATTTTTAGAAAATACACTTATTGGAATTGCAAAAAAAAATGGTTTCTTGGATTAAAAGATAATAAAAAACAAAGTATCAGTGATACTTGTTTAGGAGAGAGGTACACCTGGTAAATGACTAAGTATTTATGGTGATTTTATAAAAAATGAATTCTTAAGTTATAAATTTAAATATATTGTTAAAGAAAAAAATAGAAATATTAGATATTGTTAAATAAAAGATAACATCCTTTAAGTATTTGTAATATATTTTACTTAAATGAATATATTTGCAATTATAAAAAAATTTCTGTGATATCCTAGCAGATGATCTATTGTTATATTTAGATATGTATTTTTACAAACAACCTGAACCATATAATATTCTATGAAGACAAGGATTTACAAAATTACATCTAAATGACATTATTGTAGGTAGGATACAATAGACTCTTGAAACATTAGTTGAAGCCTGTCAGCATCTTGACTTACATAAACAAAATAAACAATCTTTATATTATGAAAAATCAGATTTGGTTGCTCAGCAATGGGGATGTTCATCTTCCCATAATAATTGCAATTGCCTGCAAAAAAGAAAATCTTCAAGAAAGTACATAAAAGATATTTTATTCCTCATAAAAAAAACTTTTAGAAAAAAGGATAAAAAGACCAATAATAATACAAATACTAAAAAATGCAGAATTAGTAAATTCTAGATTTGTAAACAAGGACGTTATACAAACGCATGTACTCAGAAGACTACAATAAGTCATGTAAAATAAGTAGCAAAGAAAAATGAAAATGAGTTAGAACCAATTTTTAATTTTTTTTGACATAAATTGTGAAGAAGATCTTTATGAACTATCAGATACTGAACAAAACTTAAAAAATATAAGCTATTTCGATAATGAAATATATGAATATTTATATTCTGATTATTAGAGGAAAATTTTGAATCAGATATAATTAATGACAACTCTGTTGAATTTAAAACACATATTACATTATCTGAAGAAGCTTACAATAAGCTAACAAAAAAAAAAAAATCTTTAGGAACTAAAGACTACTTTGATATGCCTATTTTCCTTTAGAAAAGAATTTTACTTTACAATATTCGTCAGGGAGAACATTCATTGATATACTAAATGCAGAAGGAAGTACACGAATACCTCTGTGTAATCAACAAATAAAGCGACAAAATTTAGAAAGGATTAAGAACCCTAAAAAATATAAACATATATTTTTTGGAGGAATACAAATTTTAATTAAGGCATACATTCCCAAAGGTATTGATAGCCCTATAACTATCTGAGTTTATGATGATAGAGTTATACTTTCTAAAAAAGATGCCTTATTAGGTGTTATACAAGGAAATCAATGTTTTTTTTCTTTCAGGTATTTTCATGTAAAAATCCATGTTGCCTCATTTGTCAGCTCTTTATTTATGTGTGTGTGTGTGCGCTTGTGTGTGTCAAATTTTGTACAATGATACGAAGTAAAAAATCTCTATCACCATGAATTCTCCAGCATGCAATACATCTTATGATGCTTTGGTGATCATCAGTATTGATCATTAGGCAACAATGAACATAGCTCCAACATTATTTAAGCTTGAGAATTTTTTCCTCCAAATACTTCTTTTTTGTATAGAAATATGATCTATTTATAGAGTTTCTTAGTATAAGTTTTGATAATTCTGTAAAATTCCACACTTTGCTGATCTATCATTTTTGACCATATTTGTTATATATTTTTTGAGCATCACAATATTTTAATGAGCTTAAGATTAAAAGTTTTTAAACTCATCAGAATTATCACGTCAAAATGATTAAGTCAACTATAAGCATTTAAAATTTGTAGAACATTTTTCCCTCAAAAAATCTTAAATATATTCCAATCACACGCTACCTTTTGATCGTTTTTTAAACAAGACTTTATTTTTATTTTTGAGCTTATCTCATTAAGGGTCCGTTTGGGGCAGCTTATAAGTGAGGATGACGTTTTCAAAACGTCGCTGTACTGTTTGGTTCGCGCGTTTCATCAGCTTATCTGAAACTGCGTTTGAGTTCTTACACTAAACGCAGGCCGCGGGTTGACTCTTGCCGGTCGGCCCGCGGGCCACCTTTCAGGATAAACAGCTTATCCTGAAACGCACAAACAGCCACAAACGAACCCTAAATCACATAAAAACTTATTGAAAATGAAGTTCAGATGATCTCAAAATAAACTTTTAAAATTTGTCTCAAATATTTGATGTTTTGAGATAAAAAAAAAATTGTATTGATTAAATGACTTTTTGAATGATGTATTAAATATATAGATGAGAATCTATATAAATATTTTATTAATTACAAAAAAAAAAAACTTTTGTAATTAATTAATCAAAAGATTGTAATAATTATAAGCATACAACAACAACAACAACAACAACAAAGCCTTAATCCCACTACGTGGGGTCGGCCACATGAATCCTTTTTCTCCATTGCGTCCTGTTTAGTGTCATATTTTCATTTAGTTCTAATAAATTAAGATCATTTTTAATACAATAAGCCCAAGTCTTCCTAGGTCTACCTCTGCCTTTCTTAACACCAGT